>JAQQSK010012056.1:0-12030 GCA_028658325.1 Potorous gilbertii
CAGATCTCTTCGTCGTCAGAGAGGAATGGCGGAATCATCTTCTCAAGAAAATAGCCTTCTATGGTCTTATTTTTTTTCCCTTTTCTGGGCGTTTTCCCAGCCAGTTACTTGACTTCTGAAAGTCCTCTCCACCCTGGCCCAGGTCCACCCAGCTAGTGCTTGGGGTCTGAGATTCAAATGCTGCTCCCCAGCCTCAGGGCTTTTGGCAGCAGGCCTGGCTGCTATTCAGGGTAAGATTAAATCAGGTTCTCAGGTGGGGGCAGGGCCGCCTCCCAGGCTCAGTTCCCTCAGGGGGTTTATGCAGAGACCTTTTGTAATGGAGCTCCAGCCAAGCTCCTGCCTGTTCCAGGAGCCTCTAACCTCCTGCTGCCTCTGCCGCTGCCTCCTGAGTGGGCCTGAGTCCTGGAGACACCCCACTCCCCTCTCAGCCCGTCTCTCTCACTGACCTGTGCGTCTGTGGGTGGAGGGACCTTTGCGGCCTCTGGAGATTACGTCCCTGAAGCCTGCTCGGATCTGCTTGATCCTCTCAGTGCTGCGGCCAAGGCAGGGGAGGGCTCCGCTCCCATCCAGGGCGCAATGGACCTTTGGGATCAGTTTTCGGGCTCTCTGGAACGGAAATCTCCTTCACTGTGTTGCTGCGCGGCTTCCACTGTTCCAGAATTTGTTGGGAGTTCTTTTTAGAGGAAATCCATGGGCTGTGGATTTCGGAGCTAGCATAGGTGAGTCTTTCTACTCCGCCATCTTGGCTTCGCCCCCCATATGATTGTTGATAGCTTGTATTTCTCATTGGAAAACCACCATTTTCATCAAATGGTAAACTTCCTTTTACCATTTATTTCTTGGGGAAATTGTCCCTTATTCTTAAATATTTATATCAGTTCCTTCTATATACAGTTATCCCTTCTACATTGAAGGGGTCAGGGGCACAATGCCCCTGTGATATGGAAAATCCACATAAAATTTTTTTGGTTCTTCCCATAAGAGAAGGAATCTATATTGTTGTGGTATTAAATGATAAAATATGTTGATATTATACAATACTATATGTATATTTTATGCATTTCTAAAACTTTTCTCTGTTGTCTGCTGGCCTTTTTGTGTCATCTGCAGCTTCCACAAAACTCCCCCCAAACTTCCTTTTATTTTCTTCTGCTGACTCAAACATATATTGAAGTCATGATGGGGAAAGTTGCAAAGTGAAAGGGATAATTGTATTTTGAATATCAGATAAGAAGAAAGAGTGGTGCAGTGGAAAGAGCTTCCCTTAACACCTGTGGCTTTTGGCAAGCAATTTAACAATTCTTTGGACTTTTGTTTCTTCATCTGCAAGAAGAGGCTTCTGGAGTTACTTGCAACTTCACATCTGTGATACTGTTACTTATCAGAAAATCTGTTGCAAATATTTTTCCACTCTCGGATGATTTCTTTTCTACTTCTAAGTGCACTGATTTTCTTGTGCACAAATTTATGTAATCAAATTATCTTTTTTATCTTTCGTGACTATTTTTATGCCTCTTTAAATCAAGAATTCTCTCCCATTCATGGATGTGAACATTTTCTTTTCCTTTCTCCACTAATCTTTTTAAAAAAAATTATATGTCCTTTTATAGTTAGGTCTTTTAACTTTAATGCAGCTTTGGACAATATACAGCCTTCTTTCCCAAGTAATAAAGATGTATTTCAAAAATAGCTTAGAAAATAAACTATTTTTTCTACCCATAGACTTCAACCCATCTATTATTTCTGTACGAAATGCCACGACAGAGTACTCTGGCACATATAGCTGTACCGTTAAAAACAGCGTTGGTGTTGATCACTGCCTTTTGAGGGTGAATGTCGTTCCTCGTAAGTTATATTCTTTATATTTATTTGGGAGGGGGGAATGAGTGTGTCACTTCCACCTTTGATTTTACTACCTTTGCAACTGGTCTGTGACCTATAGCCTCATAATAACAAGGTTTTGTGTTTATTTTGCATTCCATTTTAAAAATATTTCTTGATGTGCCCCTTAATCAAATTGATTTGTTAATTGGAGATTTTAGGGTGGTATGAAGAGTGTAGGAAAAAAGTTTTTTTTTTTTGTTTTGTTTGTATTAGAGATCAGAGAGCTTTATCAGATGACTTTTCCCAGCTTGAAGAGAATATTTTATTAATACATTGTTATTGTGGTGATGTTTTGTTTTGTTTTTTAGTGGGGAGGGCATCCAGTTAACTTGCGCTCTATTATTAGAATTATGCAAGTAACGATTTTAAATGGAAAAATTATGCCAGTTACTCTGCTGGATAGGAAGTTAAATAGCTATTTTAAAAATCATTTCAGTCCTTACCAAAGGTGTTCTTAATGATCGTAGCTTCAAACACTGCTGGTACAATTGCTGGAGCTGTCATAGGAACCTTATGTGCCCTGTTGCTGGTGGGTCTTCTAGTCTTTTGCTGCTGTAAAAAACACAAGGAGGAAAAATACGAAAAAGAAGTTCATCATGATATCAGGTAACCTTTGGAAACAAGCTTTCCCCAAACAAACAATTCCGTAATAAAGCTTCTGTAAGAGGTGCAATTAACTACAATGTTAAAATCTTCAATAGTGAATGCCAACATTTTAGTCAATATTTTAGCTAAATATTAATAGGAAATCGATCACTGAGATCCCTTGCTTCAATTTAGCATCAGAATTTAGAATTACAAAAAACTTGAAGGATTATCTAGCCCAGTGTCCTCATTTTATAGATGACAATTTTGAAGTGGAGTGAATTGGCCGAGGTCACACATAGCTGTTGAGTAGCAGAACACATTTGAACCAAGGTCTCCTGATTTTCTTCCCTGAACCTTATACACATATATAGCATATCCTTATATTAGCACTGACTGATTTTGACATCCATAATTCCTACCCTCCTAAATGGTAGCAAAATATGCTGCTTTCAAAAACATGTCTTATACCATTAATTTTTGTAATTGTGTGTAGAGAGGGAGGTTAATGAATATATAGGTGTATAATTCCTTCTCAGGAAGACTGAAGGTGGTATAGCGATATATGACCTGAAAACATGTTCCTGGTCTAGGGATCAGTAAAGTTAGTATGTTATTTCATTTGTATTGTATTCACATAGCAAATTATTTAACTAAGACCTTTTAATTTTGTCAAATTAAAAGGTTTTTTTGAGCATGGTTTACTGGTTTGAATGTATGACTGCTTACCAAGTTCAAACATCAGGAGGTCTTAAGAGCTGTGCATTTACTCTTCACTTGCTCAACTAATTGAAGGCAGAAATTCTTATCCTCTAATGGATAAGCTTGCAAATAGAAATATAATTCATGAATTTCCTACTTTATCCCCCAATAGGGTACGTACTATTATAATATGTCTTCAAATATAGACTAAAGTTTACATAATTTTAAACTTATAAAGAAATTTAAAAAGTTTATATCTGGGCTTTCATTTCTAGAGAGGATGTTCCTCCTCCAAAGAGCCGTACGTCTACAGCCAGAAGCTACATTGGAAGCAATCATTCATCTCTGGGATCAATGTCTCCTTCCAACATAGAAGGCTATTCCAAAACTCAGTATAACCAAGTACCAACTGAAGACTTTGATCGCACTCCACAGAGCCCGAACTTCCAACCAACTAAAGTAGCAGCATCTAATCTCAGTAGAATGGGAGCTGTTCCTGTGATGATACCAGCACAAAGCAAAGATGGGTCAATAGTATAGAGCATCTCAAACTTTTGTTTCTTTGGACTTTTTTCTTCTCTGGAAATAGGAAAAAAGCTGCCAGCCTAAAAATTGCTTTTGAAGAAATAGCATATTCTAGCTTCAACTAATAAAAAGATGATCTTCAAGAAACTTTAATTGACAAGAGTTTGAATCCTACATCAGACACTTAAAAACTGCAAGTCATTTAACCTTTTTTTTAAGCTTATTTCCTCATATGTTTCACCTGGTTGTTGTGAGGAACAAATGCTATATTAAGTGCTTTGTGAATTTTAAAGTATTACATAAATACTAGCTTATCACAAAGAGATCAGATGGAATCTCCTGGGGGAGGAGATGTTGAATTGAATTTGCAAACGAAAGAGTATTTCCTTAGGTTCCTTTAGAAACAACTGATTTCACTGATATTTAATGTCTATCATTCTATATATTATATATATACACCAAGAAAAGCAAGATTTACTGTTACTGTTTTCTCAGCCATTTTCTCTAGCAAGCTATAGAAGCCCTACAAAAAATTTAAAGAGAATGTCAAAAATAACTAATTTAAAATTATAAAATTAATATTTCTGGAATCAGTTTGATTGAAGGATATGTCTTGAACATCTTACTGAAAGAATGCCAGCTCCGACTAGGTGACCTAGCTGAGTGAGCTCTGTCATCTAATTAATTTGGTGAAATGATTTCTTTAAATGTTTGGAAATGCTACAAGAGAGTAGCCAGTTGTTTTTGGCTTTTTGGCTATATTTAGCAATAAAGCTGGCTGTTTCTACTAGTGCACTGTTTTTTTAAAGAACTCACATATATGGCAGTGGTTTTTATTGAAAAGCCAACTACATTATTACCTAGTATACCTCATGTGTTCAGTAATCAACAATTTGCCCACAGTGATCAGGCCTGCAAATTAAGGACTGAAGTATGTTAAGGAACATGGTTTGTTGCCATGTTGAGTCTTTGAACTAGCCAGCCCAAGTTCTTTGGATGGAGTTGTACATGTATCCTTTTCATTTGGTTGCCTACTTCATTCAAACTGTTTATATGAATAAAATAATTACTGATGTGATTTGTTTTGTAATGCAATTATAGAATAAGCCTACCAGACCTACATAATGGTTTGTTTTTGTTATTTTTCTGGCACAATTTCCCCCTCTCCCCACCTCACCCCCCCCCAGAAATATGTACACCCATATTTACCTTATTGGATTAAATTCCCGGGAGAGACTTTTTTTAAAACCTCCAGACAGTTTTTCAAAAGGATGAATTTTTTCCTTCAGGAATATTGTAAATAATACTTTACAGCCTCTGTACTATTATCTTGCCAGAAGTAGCTTTGTGTGATACTCCTAGAGAAGTTGAAGTTTGCAAGATTTAATACTTAAAATTAATTGTTTTTAGCAAACTTAAGGAAAAAAGGATTTTTAACACCAGTATGTTAGAATCAAGAGAACTGATTTTATTAGTTAAAAAAAAAGTCTCTTCCTTTTTACTTGAGATTTTAATGACTGCTAGGACTTCAGATTGTTAGCAAATAAGATCTGCTTTTTATTAATTCCAACTCTTTTTTCCCATTAAATTTTCGTAAGAACCTTGTTCTTAATAAACTATTTGAGTGCTTTGGTTGTAAATACTACATAGAAATAAATGTTGTAAACCTGGAATTATGTACTGTATCCTGTGAACAACTAAATGGCTGTAATGTTTAACTTTAACTGTTTTTGTATGTGTGTGGTTTTTACCATACCCTCACACCCTATTAGAGCTAAGAGAAATCTTCATCTGTGCCTTTACAGTAAACTCATTTATCAAGCATTTTTATGCCCATGAACGATCACATGAAAGGTGCTTCTAGAAAGGGGGGGGGTGGGGTGGAGGTACTGTTTTTTTAAAAGTATATCACTGTGATACCTTTCTACTTTGCTTTTAATACTGCCTTTTTTTACAGGTCCTTTTTGAGCATTGTTTAAATGTATTGAAGGAATTCATTTTTTTGGTGTGTTTTTAATAGCCAAAGCTATTTTCTTATGTTCCTGGCTCCTGTATTATTTCTTTTGACTTGTAGAAGTTTAGGACTAATAATAAAATTAGTGTAGGAAATTTATTGTGAAACAGTAACTTTAAGATTTAATCCTACTAAGATTTTCTACTAAGGAGCTGTCTAAACACTAGAAGTCACCTTTAGATATAATGAAGGGGTGGTTTTTTAATTTTTCAGCTTACATAAAACACTAAATCTAACCCTGGGGAATTAACCAGAAACCAGCATTCAAAATCTGTAAGAAGCATTCCAGTTGTATGTTCTTTTTAAGATTTTTTTTTTTAACAAGAGCAGACAGTAGGTTCATGCCTATTGTGTATGGTCATCCTGTTGTCTTACCTTTTGCTACAGTTCTATTCCGTAATTCAAATCAGTTTTGTACTTTATAATTGAATCTTAGAGGCAGCTAGGTGGTACAGTTGGACAGAGCACTGGCCCTGGAGTCAGGAGGATCAGAGTTCAAATCCGATCTCAGACACTTGACACTTAGTAGCTAGCTGTGTAACCCTGGGCAAGTCACTTAACCCAATTGCTTCACCAATAAACTTAGAATATGCAAGTGGAAAATTCTGTTCATTTAAAAGAAACAACATATTTGGGAGAAATCTTTCTGCTGGTAGATGGGTTTCAATATGTGTGGTTTCTCCTTTCACAAGTAACTTATGAAACTTTCTAGATTTCTTTTGTGTTTGCATTGGTGAAAATTTAAAGTATCCTTTGTGAGGTGAATGGTTTTCTTTCTCATTTTGAACGATGCAGACCACATTTTTAAAAACTATAATGCAGTGTGAATAAAAGGCTAAAATTGTATGTAGTTGGTGTATAGTGATAGTCAAAGAATAACTTGTAGCTTGTATGAGTTGGCACAATTTTAGCTTTTTCCTGTGGTTTATGGAAATGTACATATATCTTCATTGTGTTCATACATTCCTTCTATTTAGTACCGTAATAAAATGTTTGGCCAAGTTTTCAATCTAAAAGGAAAAAAGCTTCAATAAAGCCAACATTTCACAATAGAAATTCATTACAGCAACAATAACATAGGTTTATACTTTGTGAGCGTGGAAGAATTATCAATAAATTTATGCTTTCGTTTGTACTTAAACTATCATCTCTAATAATTTGTTAGATTATCTTTACAATAAGTAAATCCAGTAAGTGTTGGTTGCACCTTGGTCATTCCTCTCAAAACATTTTTGTTTTATTTTGGCTAAACACATCCATGAGAAGCATTGTACGAGGGTAGGAATGTGGTTAATGTGTATTCAGATGATCTTGTGAAATTTAAATTCTTTGTATTTATTTGTGTTCATATTTTTCTAAATCATTCTCCCTTACTATGAATAAAACTGGGAAAAGGTTTTGGTACACATCACATTGAGCATAACACGGGAAATAACAGTATCTGTCAGGTTTTGCATTAAGTTTCTGTTTTATTAAGTATTTTAAATGAAGCTTTCGAAATTTTGTAATAGTTCTCTAGTTTTATGTCCACCTTATGTACTTTTGAAATAAAATAATTCAAGAAAGCAGTTTTCTGTCTCAAATTTCAAAGTGTTGTGTAACTTCATTTTGCACATTTTTGCATTTCCTGAAGTGTCTAAGAGTTCTTGTACTAAATGGTGATCTGATTATAGATTGTAGGTTTGAGGGATTTTGGAGTTATATTGTCTGCATTTTACAGGTGAAGAAACTGAGCCCTAGAGAGGGGTTAAGTAGCTTGCCAAAGGTCATACATTAAATATTACTTGATTAACATGAGTATGTAAAGAAAGTTAAGAGGGAAATGGCAAACTACTGCACTATTTTTGCCAAGAAATGGGCTTACAAAGAGTTGGTCACTACTGAAATGACAGAATGACAAAAAAATATTCTTCCTAAAATATAGGATCTATAGCATCTGTTAAGATTCAGGTAAACTGAGAAAACGTAGAAGTAGCTGTCATCATCTTCAAAAGGGCAACAGTAAAAGTAGACTTGTTTCAAAAAGATAAATAGGGAAACATATTTAAAGGGAACTCAGACAAACAATTAGTACTTAAGGTATGTACCAAATTACATAGCATTTAAAGGAAATCTTAGGATTCATAGGAAGAAATGGAGAGTAGAACTGCAATAGTTCTCAATAGGTGTCAGTAAACCCCTCTCCTACTTAGACAAATCTACTCAAAAAAAAAAGTAAGGATAAGAATAGAATTTTAGGACAGATGTGGTACACCTGATTACTGAATGGGAACAGAAAAAAATTCATATTTTCTCACCTGTGCATGTCACCTTCACAAAAAAATAACCTTGTATGACAAGCAAATTCTAAAGCAAAAATCTGAAAGCAACCTTTATAGAACACACAAGGAGTCTTTGAAGAACGTATTGAAAAGGAATTGGAAAAATCTAACAAAGCGCTAGAAACAGATGGCTAACATGAAGGGAATGATCATTTTTATGGATGTAATGAAACATTATTGTGCTATAAAAATGATCAACATGGAAGCAGAAGACTTACATGAACTGATGCATAATGAAATAAGCAGAGTTGGGAAACTATACACAAAACAAAGAATAATAGTAAAAGTGAGTGCTGCAAAATTACAACGAACAAGCTTGATCTCAAAAGGACCATTCCTGTCCTTGGCAGAAATGGGAGGTCCATGGGTGGTCACTGCTTATAATGTCACGTTTTTGCAATGTATTGTTTAGTTGTGCTGATATTTTCTCATCTTTATATTTCTTTTAAAGATTATTTATTAAAGATAACTTTTTGAGATGTGATAGAGATAGGGATATTAGAGTAAATTTAGGTGATATAAAAATAAAGTGTAAAAATCTAAAATAATTAAAGATCATGTAGTGATCAACCTTGAGGGTTGGAAAGGCAAGATCAACCATACTTTTAATACTTGAGGACAAGAGATTCATGAAGAGTGAGGAATTGACCTGTTCTTCAAGGGGTCAAATTGGGGAAGGGTTCTAGTGATAGCCTGGGAAAGAACTGGGGTTGAGGGAGTGAGTGTCATGATGTGAAACTTGAATTTAGAGTTGCCAGGCAGAGGGAGAAGTGGGAGGGCACTAGATTATTATCAGACTTCTCCCTGAGCCAGGAGTCTATGACTTGCACTGGTACTTCTCAGTCTATAGCCTCAGGTTAGATGAAATTCAAGACCCTTCTCTGACCATGTGATTTCCATTGCCTGCTAAGAGTGACCTCTGGGGGAAGGTGGTAAGTATCTAGGCTAGCCCAGCATCCTTTTGTGCCAGCACAAGACAGCTCCCATATCCTGCTGTCAACATGATCCCCCAGCTTGTATGTGAAGAACCTCTAGTACAAAGAGGACCAAACTTCCTTTTGACCTCAGGCATTCCCTTTTCCTACTTCCCTTTTTCCTTGAAGAAGAAAAGAAATTTGGTGAAGAGAGACTTCTACTGTGCATATTTGACTTCCACCTCCTGCTATATCAATTTCCTATCAAATGTCCATCCCTTGCAGGGAAGAGGAATAGTGGAATGGGGATTCTCCTCTGACAAGCAGACCATGTTCCTTCCATCTACTGCTATCTTTCTCCAGTCCAAACTACAGCCTGGCCCAGAAAGACGAGTGATATCTTCAACTCAGTGATGAACATTTTCACTCCTGGTCATTGCTTACACACCTCAGTGATTCTAAACCTGCTGTAGGTCACCCTCCAAAACCTGCTACACATTCCTCACAATCCAGTTCTTTATTTCTATCCTCCTGGACACTCCCAACCCAATCAAACAGCACCCTCTCCATCCACTGTGCCCTCTGGAATGCCTGTTCCATAGAGAACAAACTTGTCTTCATCCTAAATATTTTCCTGTCCCACTTCTATCTTCTAATTCTTATTGAAACATGGCTCCCCCTCAGTGCCACATCTTTGCTCATTCCACTCATCTTGATGGTCAAGTTCCACTTTACCACTTCCAGGTTCTCTTCCTAACTCCATCATTTAATAACCTCTCCTCTTTTGAGATTTATGCTGTTTATCTCTACCACCCAGTTGAAATCCTGTTACCTATTATCCACAGGTCTCCAAGTCACTCTCTTCCCTTCCTCAATGAGTTCATACATGACTCACAATTTTTCTTTCCTCCCCAACTCTCACAAGAGGACCCCAGCATAAATAATGAGCTTCCCTTAAAAACCCTACCCACTCATTCAGCCCACATACTTCTCATGACCTACTTCTCCATCTTGGCCATACACAATGATGACCATACTCCATCTCGCCATCACTCACAAATGTAACACCTCTAATTCCAAAATCTTACCTAGCCATGATCTGCTGGCTTCCCATTGCTTCCTCTGCATCTTCTTGTGGAACCCTAGCCTTGATCTACACTGTGACTTCCAATCATTGAACCTCTCAATTCTCTCCCCATCTTGTCCCCTTGGTGAACCAATTCAACTCTACCGTTTTCTCTTGAATTCCTAGCATCTTTGCTATATCAAATCACACCCAGCCAAGCTTCGCAGCCTTGGATCACTCCAACTATTTGCTGCCTTCATTTCTGCATAAGTGCTTATTAAAAAAGGTTAAAAAAAAACATAGAATCATTCTGAGTTTGCTGCTACTAGGTAATCTTACTATACCTCCTTCATCAATTCACTATCCCACTTTCCAAAATGGTTCATTCAATTTTTTCATCTCTCCTCGAACATCCCATGGTTCCCCCTTCCCTCCTCTCTTAGTTGAAAGCCTTCCTCATGTTTTATAGAAAAATTGAGGCTATTTCCTTCTTCCTCATCTGTCACTCAGATGCCAAGGCCACTATGTTGTCATCATACTCATCTCACATAATGTTGCAACATTACTCCTCACTGAGGCTAACCATCTGCCTGTTCAAACAATTGCATTCCATCTCATCTCCAGTAACAGATTGTCCAGTTTGTCATCCCCACTCTCTCACTTACCTTCGACTTTTCCCTGTTGGTTTATTCTGTATTGCCTGCAAACATGCCCCATCCTCACTATCATCCTATATCTCTTCTGCCTTTTGCAGCTAAATTCCTTGAAAAAGCTGCCTATTGTAGGTACTTCCACTTTCTCACCTCTTATTCTCTTCTTAACTCATTATAATCTGGCTTCCAACCTCATCATCCTACCAAAACTCCCCAAAGTTACCAAATCCAGTGGCCTTTTCTCAGTCCCCATTTTCCTTGACCTCTGCGGTCTTTGACACAGTGGATCCTCTCCTTCTTGATACTCTCATCTCTCTAGGCTTTCAGGATGATACTTTCTCCTAGTTCTCCTACATATCTGATTATTCCTTCTGTCTCCTTTGGTGGATCCTCATCCAGAGGATTCTCTTTAACCCATAGGTATCCCTCAGGGTTTTTTTCCCTCTGAAGTCTAGTTCCTCTCCTCTCTTAATTTCTTACTTATCCTGTATGTAGCATATTTGTGCATATTTATGCATATTTGTTTGCTTGTTGTCTTTCTCATTAGATTATTAGTTTCTTGAGATGAGGAACCATCTTTTGCCTCTTTTTGCATGTCCATCACTGAGCATAGGGACTGGCACATAGTTGGTGGTTAGTAAATGTTTATTGACAGATTGAGATATGGGTACGTTAGAGAGCATAGAACTAGAAATGGTATATTTGTGAATGATAGGAAAGTCTAAGATACCAGTCATCTTGGGGTGAGCAGAGGGAGAAGTGCAGGGCAAGGATAAGTTATGAGAAATGATTAAATTGAGGAAATGTGGTTAGAGTCTTTAAGAGAGGATGTATGTTGAAGTGCTGGTGGGAAGGGGAGAACCTGGAAGTGACCATGGAGAGGAAGGAGTATTCCAGTTCTCCCACCTCAACTAGTTAGAGGGAATGAGGCTTGAAATCCCATTAATTCCTTAAAAGACCTTTATCCAGTTGTCACAGGAGACTTTTAAATGACCATTTGCTGCTTTTAGTAGGAATACTGGAAACCCTGCAAGAAAAATATGGTAATATAAAGTTAAAAGTCAATAAATAGTCTGGAAAAATGAGCAAACAATAAAAAAGAATCTGACCATAGAGAGATATGATGACAGGGAGGATCAAAACATAAACTAAGATGACAACAATGTCAAAACAGCTATATGCAAAGCCTCAAAAAAATGTGAATTGTTTTCATGAACAAAAAAAGTCCTGGAAGAGCTCAAAATGGATTTTAAAAATCAAAAGAGGTAGAGGAAAAATTGGAAAAAGAAATGAGAATGATGCACAAAAATCCACTGAGAAAATCCTTAAAAAACAAAATTGGCCAAATTGAAAAAGAGGTACAAAA
>JAQQSK010012057.1:0-12030 GCA_028658325.1 Potorous gilbertii
GTAACTGTAACCAATGTAATTATTGAGCCATACATTACCAATATAATTATTGAACTATTTTCATTAATATTTCAAAATTCAGGGAGAACAGGGTATATATCTCAGGTCTAAAGAAAGGCAAAGTTCTACTTGTTTTTTCAAAAAGGGAGAGGAAAATGTCTGCAAACTATATTTCAATGAGCTTGATTTTGATTCCTGGAAAAAAAAATGAATACTTGATGAATATGTAGGAAAGGAAGTAGTGATTACAAAAGTTAACATGGCTTCATCAAGAACATGCCATGCTAAGCTGAATATACTTTTGTTGATAATGTTACTGAAATAGAATACTTTAATAGAATTTAATAAAACATTTGATAAAATATCTTATACTAATCTTATAGAAAAGATGGGCAAATATTTATTAGATGATAATATATTTTGATTAATGTTGAATGAGTTGAATGTCAAGAATTGAAAATTAATGTTTCAATGTCAACTTGGCAGGAAGTTTCCAGTTTCTCAGTGACTTGAATAAAAATAAAAATATTCATAATACAGTCATGAAATTTTCAGATGACACAAACCTAGAAGAAATAGATAACACATTGCCTGTAAGATAACAGCCAAATGGAAGAAGTAGATAATATTCCAGGAGAAATGGGTTACACATCTTCATAGGTTAGAGCACTGGACTGAATTTGAAATTCACTAACGATAAATGCAAATTCTTTTGCTTGTGTTCAAAATTCTAACATTGCAAGCATAAAAATCATAGTTCTATGACAGTTTTTATGAAAAAGTTCTGGTAGCTTTAGTGAACTGTAAGCTAAATATATTAGCAATGTGCTCTGGCAGTCAAAACAAGCTATTAAGATTTAAGACTGCATGAAAGGAGTCATAAATTCCAAAAATAAGATGATTGGAGTTCCTATGTACTCTACTGTGGTCAGACTACGTACCCGAATAGTAATACTCAATTAAGGCCATTGATCAGCTGGAGAACATACAAAGAAGACCAGCTAGGATGGTAAAGGGCCTTAAGATTATGCAACATGAGGATCAGTTGAAAGAACAGGGGAGGTAGGAAGGAAATGAAAACTGTATCTAAGTATTTGAAGGACTTTCACATTTAAGAATAAAAATCTTTGGTGCCTGAAGGAAAATCAAGAACAATAAGTGGGAGTTGTGGAAACTTTCTGGATGAGCACTTAGCATGGTTCTATCATGGGGTTTTTTTTTACTGAGTATGAATTTACTGGTGACTGGTGAAGTCCCTTCCCATTCTGAAATCCTATGGGCTTTTGAATTTCTTCTAATTATATTCAGCCCATCATTTGAATCTGTTTTCATTCTTGCTCTCATCTGGCTTATTTATTCATTGTCCCTTCTAGCTTTCTGTTATCGGAAAATTTAAAATGCATGTCTTTTATGCCTTCAGTCAAGCGTTTGATAAAAATGTTGACTAGGTATGAATTAGCAAGACATGAACTTATCTCGACTGTTTCTTGAATGTGTTTAACATTTTACCTTGTCCTATCTCTGGGAGATTAGGAATTCCTTTAGTTTTCTAAATGTTAAATATCAGAGCCTAATTAGTTTGTTTTAACAGACCTCTTTTCAGCTTTAAGTTACATTTGTAAAAATAACGACTCATGTTTAAATAATAATTGAAGGTTTACAAAGTGTTTAACAAATACTATTTCATTTCCTTGACCTAATATGCTGGGGACTGATGAACAAGCCCCATCCCTCTTTACTAGTCATGATTTAAAATTTTTCATATTTTTTCCCTCATCTATCCTATTTCCAAGTCATAATTTTATTTAGCCTGTCCCTCAAAATTTGTACATTTTGTCAATTATTTTTATATACCATTCTCTCTTTTCTATTTTTTTATATTCAAAATCCAGAATTTGAGGAATGATCATCAGAATTGCATCACTATAAGGAACTGGGAACATTTGTTATTGTACTAGACCTGTTTTTCCCACCATAATAGACTAGATATAGAATTTCATTTCTTTTAAAGACAGTAAGATAGTTTTACTTTTATTATTCATACCCTTCCTGATTATACTCAGATTTTTGGATTTCTTAACACAATGATACATGAATTCATTTTCTACTTTTCTGCCTATTCAAAATTATAATATTTTCCCATAAATTGGACATTTTATTTCCTAAAAGAACTTATCCAAAACTCTAAATCCAAAAACTTCCTTATATAAACATAAGTGTTCTTCAGAACATTTTTGTAAATACTAAATAATCATTAGATATATTTACACGCACATATATATATATATATATATATATATATATATATGTATGTATGTATGTATTCAGAGTTCATTTGTCTCTTCACTTTGCTTTCTACTGATTAGCCAGTTTCTAATCCATGCTAAAACTTCCCTACCTAATCACTTGGAAAATCTGTTTGTATATTTATTTCTTATTTATGAAAAATAACTTTGGGTATAGAAACTAACCAAAAACTTTGTTAAATCCGAACAAATCATGCCTACTGCATATCCCTGGACTTCATACAACTCCTTCCATAGAAATATTACATATTTGGAGTCAGGAGACTTAAATTTGAGTTCTGCCTTTTATATTTACTGGTGATATGGCCACAGACATATCACTCTAACCACATTTAACTGAAACAAAGAGTTATACATTTTGGCCAATAGGTTTAAATATTTATTCTTCAAAATGCTTGGGACAATGGCATCTGAGTCCAGTTATTTATCAACAATACATCCATTAATTATACCTAGAGCATTCCATGAATTGATTACTTTATTACTGGGTGCACTTGATATATGTTGATTATCAAACAGTCCCACTGATTGAATAGTGAGTATTCCTTTAAAAGATCTGTTTTATTCATTTTAAAATTCCTAGCAAAGTGTTTCTCTGATTTCTAGTATTTTCCTAGCCAATTATACTATTCATGTCCCACTGTTCTTGTCTGGATTAAAAAAAATTTGGTGAAATGATTTACAGAATCATAAAATTTTAGGGTTGAACTTCAACTTAGTACTCATTTAGACCAACCTTGATAGAAGAATATTGTTTCCTTCTTAATGGTCTCTTTTACTTTAGCAGTTAGTCATCTCAGAATTTTTTTGAAGTATCTAACCTTTTAAATATGCAGCATACATTTTACTTGACTTAAAAGTGTATTTTTAAATAATCTCTGGATTGCCTATAAGTTTTTTTAATTTAGAAATATTCCTTTAAATTTGTTTTTCCTATGAAATTCCTGCCTTTTTAAAATGTTTCTTCCAACACACACACACACACACACACACACACACACACACACACACACACACAGAATGTTTTTTTTTGTACAGAATGTTTTATTGTCATTTTAAAAGAGTTCGTTTTGAAAGAACTTCCATATAATTTACAGTGTTAGAGAATTACCTGGAATACTGAGACATTAAATGACATCAATTGGTAAAACATACACATCCATAACAATTCTTGGTGGGACATTCACATATGGGAAACACATTGGTACCCACGCAAACAGGGATCCTATCACAGGGATATATATGTCTTGGGTATATGCATATAGGTACAATTCATTCTTCCGAAACTGAAAGTAGCCTTTGTCTTCCACTGATATCTTTGGACTACTCTTTGACAGACTTGCTGTATGCTAGCATTGCTCTCCATTATTCTCCAGAAATTATTGTACTTCACTGCTCATTGCCAAGGGTTGCCTTCTGCTGCTCCCACCAGACACTCCTCACTGTTGTACCTGATCAACTCTGGCTATTTTAAGGATCACCTAATATCCATTAAAAATAAGTCCAGTAAATATTCACAAATTAAAGTTCTTTTATCAGTTTTTATCATATACTTCGAAGTAGGAGTGAGAATAAGGAAGGAAACAAGCATTTATAAAGCTACTACAATGTGCTGGATATTGTGCTAAGTGTCTTATCAATATTATCATATTTGATACCAATATTTGACTAACCCTGTGAGGTAGGTCAAATTCGAATTCAGGTTTTCCTGACCCCAGGTCCAATGCCCTATTCATTGTACCACCTGGTTGTTTACTTTAAAACCTAGAAATGCTCTTTTAAATAATATGCTAATCATTAAAAAAAATTAAGTGTTTACTAGGTGTTATTCTCTGCTAATCTCTAAAGAAATAAGAAGCAAAAATAGTCCCTGAACTGAAGGCTAGACAGAGCCCACTCTCTATAAGCCTGTATAATGTGTATCAGAAAGGGTGGATGCAGTTCTCCATATGGAAGGGGCTAGAGTAGTTGAAACTCTCTGTTTCCAGGAGAGTAATGATGATGTACAATGAAAGTATCTGGGACAGACTTTGCTACATATATTTGATACCTATGGTGAATATATTCTCTGAATTCACTATTCCAGAGCCAGGTTACTACATTTCCCCCATCATGGCTCTAGGTGCCCTTTAGTATTTGAAGTGTTTCTCCTTTAATGTCAAACCACCCATTGTATATATGTTCCCCTCACTGTTGACTTCAGTTTAATTTAACCAAATATCAGTTAGCTTTTACAAAGTATATTTACTTTGATATAGCAAGAATAAATATACTAAAAAAAATCCAATACTTCTGAAGTATATTCTTCTTTATATTACCTCTGTTCTTGGAGAGAGTGAGGTCAGACATAACACAGTTTCTGCAGAATATTGGTCCCACCAAGTTCACATGTAAATCTACCATTAGTGCTGGATGAGTGTTATCTCAGCTACTGCTGGCCTGGGTCCTGAAAGTAGTGCTTCATTCCTCAAATCAATTAATGTTGATTAATGACTACAAAATCTGGCATAGATTCAATTCTCCAATTCCCAGACTCATGGAACCTCTTACACTTCCAAACTTCTCTTGATCTTTTGAAACTCAAAAACTCTTTCCCACCAACGTCCTTAACTTAAAATGAAAAAGAACAAACACCAAGACAGGTAAAGAATTGATGTCAATATTTATGGGAACACAGAGTGATTTTGGAGGCAGAAGCAAGGCTCTCCCTTTATAGCATTGTCATCCAAGGAATCAAACCAAGATAAGAGTTCCAAGCCAGAGAGAAAGAGGCCAAGGCAAACTAAGGCCTTTTGAAGGTACCCCCAGGTCCAATTCTACAATAGAAGCCAATCAAAGAAATTACTATCCACCACATGGTTAGCAATCTGTAACCAATTTCAGAATATCTATGTGTGCTCCAAAGTCTCTCTGTAAGCAATATCCTTAGACTCTTTCACATAGGGAATTGACTCAGTCAAGCACACTGATGCAAACTGTGCAGTCTCATAAGGCATGGGCTATGGCCACTTAGCAAGCTTCTTTAACCAATATCTGAAGCTCTCTGTAATTTTTCCAGTGAGTTCTCAGCTAAAACCTGAGAATGTCTATTTCTCATTTCAGCTCTGCCTGAAAGAACAATGACCTACACGAAAATTCTTCCCTTTGACCTCTTTTTAAAACTCTACTGTTAAACATTAACTACCTTTTCTTCTACCAGCTCTCTTAAACTTCTAAGTTGTATTGACATCTAACTTTTGGTCAGAAACTCAAGTTTACTTTTCTGAAATAACAATACTCCTGACTGAGGAAAATCTTAGTAGATCCGTTTTCTCAAACAGGAGAGGGATTGAAAGGCACTGGGCAATAGCAACTGTCTAATTTAATTTCCACAAACCCCTTTGTTCTATACAAAATAACAATTGCTATGCTGGCTAGAAAATTCTGAGGCACAGTGTGATTTGTGTCCCATATTTCCATATCATAGTTAAGTCTCTTTCTCTAAGATCTCTATGGGCATACAAACATCTCCATTAAAGTCCTACTCACGTTTTTCTTCATACCATGGAGGTAAATCTGTCTTTTATACCAGTGGTGTACAAATTCTGTCAGGTCCTAAAAAGCTGGACTCATGTGGTGCTCAGTGAGACGTTGTTTGTGGGCCCAGTGATGAAGTGTATATCTTTTGGTCAAAGAGTACTTAATTAGTTTGGAATAGCTAATCACCAGAGAAGGCCAAGCATTATATGTATTGACCTTTTCAGTCACAGAGACTCAAGAAAACAGTATATTCAAAGGTTTAAAAATCTTATAATCTGCACTATTGGAGAGAGTAAGCACACAGCAAGAAAAATGAGAGAACTTCTTCAAGTGTTTCAATATTTTATCATATATGTATAATTTTGTCACCATGCAGAGCTTTGATTGTGGGAATTCCCTCAACCAACAGAGATTAAAACCCATCTAAATCTTGGCAAATAAGTTCATGGAAGTTGTATGAGGCACTAAAAGTTTAATTGGTTTGCCTAGGGTTACATAGGTAATAATCCCAGTAGCTGACCTCCTTTCCATATGTCACCCTATTTTCCACACATATAAAAACACAGATTCTTAAACTCACATATACATAGAATGTGAATATGTACCTAGGGACTGTGATAGGGACTAAACCTGGGATTTCACAGTTAGGAGTTTCCAATTAAGAAATTCTTCCACCAATGAAAGTTAGCATCTTCTCTGCAACTTAGAGTCTTAGAGAATTGACTAGAACACTGAAAGGATAAGTGACTTGACCAAAGTCATTAAGCAAGAATATGTCAGAGATTGAACTTGCTTCCATATGATGCTGAATCCCAAGCCATCCCTTCATCTGCTATGTCATGCTTCCTATAGATATGTATGTAGGATATAATTATGTATGCATATGTACACAGATACATATATATATGCACATTTGTGTAACTTTCACAACTAGTAATCTCAATTGAATAGAAATTAATTGCAAAAATCAGAATAAGAAAAGTCTATTTGAATAACTAATTTTTAAAATAAGCACTCATTGGGATAATTGTATGTACTTTACCACACATGAACTGAACTTCTTGGGCACTGCAACACATATGAAATTAACTTCCATTTTTCCTTGGCCCCTGTCCAGTAGTTACTAGTATTTCACTCAGCACAACATTCTTAGAACTTTGAGAATACAAATGACCTGCAGCTGTGGATAACTTGGAAGCACTAAAACAATGGACAGGTTTAAAATTTAAGTGAGAAATTCAATCTGATTCTCTGATCTTGCAGACCTCTTTCCTAGTTCTAAAAAGGTTCATTTCACTGGAATACAAAGCATACCAAATTGCATGGGGAAAAACTTTGAAACATCAAATAATATATTTTGAGTAAATATCAATATTGATTCTTTATTTTACAGCAAAACTGCAGTTTTACTTTTTCATTTGAGGCTAGAAATCAAAACTTTTTGTAATCCATCTACTCTTTAGTCACCCGCCAGGAAAATTGAGTTACCTTGCTCATATTGCCTGTTTTCTTTCTCATCTAACATTCTTGCCAGTTGTTTCTACTCAACCTTAGAGACTTCAGGTTAGTTGACTTGCGAGTAGTAAATATTGAGGCAATTTTCTCAATCTTTTTGCAGAGAGAGAATGATCTAACTTCCTGTGACAAAAGACAAAAGAAGTGATTTTAAATAAACATAAATTGAGTGTTCAATTATACACACCATTTATTGAGACATGATATCTGTCAATTGGATGTTGAAAGAAATTCTTAATCCTCCTTGATTTCTGTTACTCAGGTGAAGTAAATTCTCCTGTCCCTTGGCATCCAGCAAGAAGTGTTTGACCAAGTCCACACAGTTTGATATGCAATGGAAATTTGGCATTCATGATCATAAAAACAGCCAAACCAGACAGCAGAGGTCAAAAAGTGAGGGTTTTATCCATTGTTTGAATGCTAGAACTTGTCCACAGCTGCAGATAATTTATACTGCAAAAGTTGTAAGAATGTAGAGCAGAATAGGGTTTTGTCTCTAATAATCTGGTTTGGCTGTCTATTTTGCCCAGTTTTATAGGATACTTGCCAACTTTCCACTTCATCTTATAAAGGCAAATGAGAGATTACTGAAAGCAAATCCATATGAATGAACACAACTTTGTTCTACTGAGTATGCCTAGATTTGGCTTGAATCTGATGCAATACAACAGAATTCTCTAGTTTTGGGAAAAGGGCAAATTTTCAGACATGATCATTTGGGTTTTTTTCCTCGTGCAATAGACTACAAGATTTAATGCTACTTTTTATTATGTTAAATCTCTAACTCTGAAAATATGTAGGACAAAGATATTCAAACAAATGACAGCATAGTGGCTCAGCAGTCAGAGTAACCTTATGAAGATTTTGTAATTTAGAGAGTCTGTTTAGATGCTTCAAGAAAGGTCAAATAATTGGATTATCATGGGTTGTAAGAGGCAAAACTCTATGACAGCAGAGGCCTTTACAGTTAGGCTCATCATGATCTATACTAGAGTAGAGATACTCCACTTTTTTTTATAGCATTCCATAGATATACCAGAGAGAATTTGTGAAATCCCTAAACTCAAAAGTAATTTGAGGGGATTATGGTATTTTATCAAAATCTGTATCAGGTAAAGAACTTTCCACATGGATGAAATCATATTTTCAGAACAAATGGGGGAAAACATATTTATCAGAACGTAACTTGATATTGGATGAAATAATTAAGCACAATTGTAAAAGGAGTATCCAGTAGGATTTATTGTTCCCCTAAGAAGAACAGTGTAACCTCAGTATGTGAACAACTTCCCACAGAGAATTTTTTTAATCTGATTCTGTTAACCTTGTGGCATTCCTAAAGTAAGGATATGTTTTGTGTTTAAGGATGGTAAGTAACCAAATTCATAAGTAGTCCATGGCTCTGAACTGCAACTTTATGTTCACACAAACTAGGTACAATCCTGGGGGACTCTCTCAACATTTTTTGACATATTCACATGCAGAATTTTCTGTAGAAATCTCAGAATCTTAAATTTGTCTGAAAAGGCACTCATCTTTCATGTAAATACTCACAAATCATAGGACTATCCTAACTACAGGACAGATTTTATTTAAACTAACAAAAAGTTCCAAAGACTTGTATCCAAGTCCATAAGTTGTTGAGATAACTTCCCTTGATTATGGGGTCCTTTGACTTCCCCAAAGACCAGTCACGGAATTCCTTTGAAAGTACCCTTACATAAAGGAAGAGAACTCAGAATTGTTAGGGTGTCCAGCTCTGGTGAATTCCAAAGAGCCCACGTGGCTCATATGGTTCCCAGATTCTTAAGTGCTGATCTTTCTTCCCTTTTGTGTCTCCTTTTCTCCTGGAGAGTTGGGGGGGGGTCTGTCATGTATCCTTGCCCTCCCTCTAGATCCCAGTGGGTATATCTCTTCAACTCCCCATAAATCTGAGCTAAATTCTTCTGTATTTCTATATAGTATTGATTCCTTTTCTCCTGGGAGACCTCATAGCCCCCTGTAAGGGCCGAAAATAAAAGCCACTTTAGGAGAACTGATTCTGAATGTGTTCATAACATTTCTATACTTAACATAGAGAAAGACCAAGCCCCAGGGATAAAACATGTGGGTGTCATGAGTATCTAACCCTTATTAGATAAGCAAGGAGAACTCAGGGGAAAGAACTCATACCTTCTATAAGAAATTCTTCTCTTTTCGAGGGTACAGAAGAGGCAAAAGGGAAACTAAAAGTTTAAGGAAAATCTATACATCCATCAACAAGGAGTCCCTGGAACATACAAACTTTAGAATCATAGAATATTGGAGCTGGAAAGCATATTAGAGATCATTGAGTCTAACTATTCACACAAAATATGAGTTCACTGCATCATTACTGAAAATGATTATCCAGTATCTACCCAAACACTTCTAGTGATCAGATGTTCACTATTTCTACATAAGATCTTTCCATTTTTGTGCATCTAACATCTTTTGAAAACTCTCCTTAATAGTAAAATGTTGTTTTTATTAATGCAAAGTCATATTTCCCAACATATTTTTCATCACCAATACTCTCATATTATTATATTAAATTGATTTGGCTTATAAAGTCATTTCAAGTTCTTCAAAGGATTCCTTTATCTCTTCATTCTTTTTAACAGATGTTAGTACATAGATCACAATTATCTTCATGATAATCGTTTTGTTTAACTTCATTTAGCACTGCAAAATGAAATTATGATTTTTCTTGTTTTTAGATGAAAAGTGAAACTCTAATTTATTCATCTCTTTTTTTAAAAAACCTCTGGAAATCCTAATTCTATTTTGGTTAACATTTTATTCTTCTGGTTTTATTTATAATAATGTTATGAACCAAAAATACCTCATCAAGTTTTGAACTGCCTCTATTAGCACTAATGTTCAATGGTCTCTACTCTGGACCCAGTCCCTCTTCTTCTCTGGCTCCCTTGCTCTGTTTATTTCTGGGCACTTTTGCACTCCATATACACTTCCATTCCCTATGTTTGCTTTCCCTATTTGATTAATATCAACTCAACAAGCATTTATTAAGCAACTACCATGTGCTAGCTCCTCTGCTAAGTGCTGATAATACAAAGATAGACATGAATATTTTAAGAATTAAAAATTTTAAGACAATGGCTCATTTTCACTAGGAGTTCATAGTCTAATGGGGGAGACACCATGGAAATGATCATGTATGAATGTGTATATATATATATATATATATATATATATATATATATATATATATATATATATATGTATGTATGTATAAAGGATAAATTGGAGATAATCTTATAGGGAAGGTACTAGCATTATGGGGGATTAGAGAAAGCTTCTGGTAGAAGGGGAAATTTTAGCTGGAACTTAAAGAAAGCCAGGGAAGCCAGGAGGTGGAATTGAGGAAGGAGAGAATTTGGAGCATGGGGAACAATCAATGAAAATACATGGAGTCAAGAAATGATCTTGTGTAAAGAACACCAAAGAAGTCGATCCCACTGGAATACAATAATGTACAAGAAGATTAGAAAGGTAGGAAGTGGTCAGGGTATGAAGGGCTTTAAAAGTCAAAGAAATAATGTTATATTTGATCTGGGAGGTTATACGATGGGTATATGCATGTGGAAGTTGAAGTGTATGTCCATAATCTTCACCTACAGGGAAAGTCACCACAGTATAGAGGTGACAAAGAATTAAGGAATCTTGCACACTGGTGAGGAAGAGTGTAGAAAGCTTGGAGGAACTTGGGTTTGAAAAATCTAAGAACTCTCTGACAGGACTATTACTGACCCTTCTTCCTGAAGACTGCTTGGTGCTTAGCAATATCAAATTCATAGATCTAAATAAATTCAGAGTTGTAAAGGACTTCTGAAATCATCTAGTCCATACTCTGTTTTTTTTTTATTTACGAATGAAGAATATAAGCACAAGAAGATTAGTGACCTGCCCAAAATTACGGATATAGTAAGTGTCCAAGACATTGTTTTTTTTCTTTTTTTTAATATAAATTTATTTAACTTTTTACATTTATTTTCACAAAATTTGGGGTTCCAAATTTTCTTCCCATTTGTCCCTTACTCTCACCCCATTACACCAAGCATTCTAATTTCCCCTATCACCAATCTGCCCTCTCTTCTATCACCCCTCCCTTCTCTTGTCCCCATCTTCTCTTTTGTCCTGTAGGGCCAGATAACTTTCTATTCCCCATTACCTGTATTTCTTATTGCCTAGTAGCAAGAACAATACTCAACAGTTGTTCCTAAAACTTTGAGTTTCAACTTCTCCCCATCCCTTCCTCCCCACCCATTCCTTTTGGGAAGGCAGGCAATTCAATATAGGCCATATCTGTGTAATTTTTCTAATGACTTCCATAATAGTCATGCTGTGTAAGATTAACTATATTTCCCTCCATTCTATCCTGCCCACCATTGCTTCTTTCTTTTGATCCTGTCCCTCCCTGAGTATTGACTTCAAATTGCTCCCTCCTTCCATTGACCTCCCTTCCATCATCCCCCCCACCCTGCTTATCTCCTTCTCCCTCACTTTCCTGTATTGTAAGATAGGTTTTCATACCAAAATGAATGTACATTTTATTCCTTCCTTTAGTTAAATGTGAAGAGAGTAAACTTCACGTTTTTCTCTCAGCTCTCCCCTTTTTCCCTCCATTGAAAAGTCTCCTGCCTACCTC
>JAQQSK010012060.1:0-12028 GCA_028658325.1 Potorous gilbertii
CTATTTTTTCTTCCTTTCTTCTTTCCTCCCTTCCTATTTATTTCCTTCGTAAAAATATTCCTCCACAAAGCACTCACCTAACATGATGGGAATTCTTCTTTTGATCTTTTTATATTGTGTGGAGGACAATAGGTTTACACACATGCTCCCCATCTGTTAACCTTTGCTCTGATACATGACAGACCAATCTCCTTTTCCAGTTACACATCTCTCTGGTGATATTTCTCACACTTCTTCTACAGTGAAATTATTGGCTGGTAAAATGTTGATGTCTACTCATGCCTATCACTATTCTTTTCATTGCCCTTTGAGTAGTCTACAACTTAAGTTCTTGAGCCTGGTTCATTTTTATGATGGGAAGACATGGAGTACCACTGGAAGAATACAGATACAAAAAGGAAAAATGGTTCTTTTTTTCAAGGAGAAGCTTGGATCCATTAAAATTGCCATGCAACTTCTCCAAGGTCAGATAATTCTCTTCCTTCTTTGCAATTTGGAATCCAAATAATATCCAGAATCTATCTAAGACATAAATAATTAGGACCAAGATTTATGGGTGCTCCAGTCATCAGTATATCATAGTCTGGGCAGGAAGTATTCCATTCACTTAGTTTCTCTCATGTATACCCTTTGAATTCATCTGAGTGATGTTCCTCTATGATTAGTACAATGTCAGAGAAAAATTTGTAGGGAAACCATCCATTGCTGTTCTAGCCTGGGCATCCCCCATGATTGTGCAGACATCTTCAGGAAGCAAATGTCTCCCCATTTTAAGCCTTCTTGATATTAATAATCAGAAAGACACTGGAGAAAGTTTTCTCTGCTTTGTACATCTTTCAGTGATTCCTGTATGGTTCTGATGCGGGATGCTTCCACTGAATCAATTGATCCTTTGTGGTAAAGAGACTATAAGTACAGAGGGATCTACTCATTGATCTTTTATCATCCCTTCTGTTCATGATAATGCTTGTGACTTTTTGCAAATACGTGGGAGCTTCCCATCTTTCAAGAACCTTGAAAAATATAATAGTTACCACTGGCAATAACAATACTAATATTTATATAGAGTTTTATGTTCTTTATAAATATTTTCTCATGTTATTTTCAGGACAATCTTAGGAGGAAGGTGTCATTTTACAGAGGAGGAAACAGAGGCACAGAGAATGAAGTGACTTCCCCAGATCACACAGCCAGTGTCTGAGGCAACATTTGAACTTGGCTATTCCTAACTCTATCCATCAAGCCACATGACTGCCAGTTAATTCCCTGATGCTCTCCCATTTGTACCATTCCCCAGTGGGTTCCTCCCCTGGGTTTATTTCTTTAACACAGTAGCTCACTTCATATTTATTTAATTCTGCTTCTCCTTCCTCAGATGATGCATCAGGGACTGTGACAGTGGAGTCCAAAGGTGTGGGCTCTGCTGCCATGCACAAAGGGAACAACTTGCTGAAGTCATCAGAAGAGGCATCTTCTATTCCATCTACATCTTGTCCTTCCTTCCCATTTCATCCTTTGATGACACTTCCAGTGGCATCAAACTCAAGTAGCAATAAGGGTTACTGACTGTACAGGAGGATCCCTGCTGGCTATACATTGACTTAAAAAACTATACATTCATATTATCTGTGTTCGATTGCATTTTTTTTCTTTTGCTACTTATTTCCCAATGACATTTATTCTGTTTGGAGCTATCTCAGGAGGTGGCAGACTTCCTGCTATGTACTGGGTTGGATCTTTTTGCTCTAGGTGGTTTGGTTTAGGAGGGCTCTTGCTAAGCTTTCTCAAAATATTCATTTTCATTCATTGCTTCTGCTGTTTTATGAGATGGTTGATGTAGTAACACTGCTCACAATCTTCTAACACCCTACTGTAAGATTTTACAAAGGATCTATTCAGAATCACTGTTGGGTTTGACCTCCATATATCTCTATTTGGCAAGAACATTGTGTATTTACTGGTTGATGGGGTTTCCAAAGTCTTTTGGTCTTCTTCCTGTAGAAATTTTCAGTCATGTCCTACTCTTCATGGCCCTATTTAGGCTTTTCTTGGCAGATGCTGAAAATGGTTTTCCATTTCCTTCTTTAGCTCATTTTACAGTTGAGGAACTGAGGCAAACAGGATTAAGTGACTTGCCCAAAGTCACAAAGCCATTAAGTATATAAGATCAGTTTTGAATTCAAGTCCTCCTGATTCCAAGCCCTGCACTCTATCCTCTGTGCCACCTAGCTTCCTTGTTATTTAGTTGTTTCAGCTTGTGGAGATTAATTCTGATCAGTTAAATTCTTCTGCAAATGACAATTGAGTATGTTAATATCTACTGGTTTATTTCCTCATTGTCAGCCTCTATACCTTAAAATAAATAAGGTTGGATTTACCCAAATTGGAAGACATTATGTTCTCATTTTTATTCCTTCTAATTTAGTATCAATGATTAAAATAAAACCAGCAAAATAACATATAAAGCACTTTGTAAACCTTAAAGCAATAGATACACGCCAGTTGTTTTTATTATTAAAGTTATTTATTATTCTTAAAATAATGATGACAATAGCTTTCTCCTGGATCTGCTATCTTCCGTCCATCCTTCTCTGTGAAACCTCAAATAGGTGTTGAATGAATAAATGAAACCCCAAAGCCCTCACGAATAGCCCAGTTGTTAGTACTAGGTGTCATTTGCCTAATTTCATTTGGCCCTTTGAGAGTCCATGAAGGAAAGGAGGTAGATGGGATTCCTGACCTGTAAGAGCAGTAACACAACATGGAAGAAAGAGCTGTCATTGAGGAGTCAGGGATCTGGCTTCTCATCCTTCCTATCCTGCCATTAACTAGCTACGTGGTCTTGGTCCATAACTCAGCCTCTCTGATTCTCATTTACTTTGGTGAAAATGAGATAATCATAGGTTTATCTCCTCTGGAAGATCCAGGGGACTGGATGTTTATGAAAAGGTTTTGGAAGCCAAGGCTTCAGAGGCTATTATTAATCTGAAGTGTTTGTAGTAAGAGCATTCTCACCAAGACAGAATCATAAAAGCAAAGTATACAAAGAACACATATCTCCCTAGACACAGATTAAATTAAACATTTACAGAGGGAAACCCTGGGGGATTTGGAGATGTTGTCAACTGCGGAGAACTGACAAATCTACTCTAAACAAAGAAAACATCCAAGAGGAAAAGGCTTTCCAGAGCTGGGGGAAGAATGAGGAGATGGGACTAGGTGATCATACTTGATGGAGAGCCAGTGAATATAGGCTCTATCGAAGAACCTGAAGTCATTAAGAGAAAGGCTTGGTTTTGATTATACTGGATAGAGTGGTAGATTCAAAGTTGGAGGACCAGGGTTCAGAGCCCACCCTTCTACTTAACTAATTCTGTGACCCTAGATGACTTACTTAGTGACCTTGACCTCAGTTTCCTCATCTGTAAAGTGAGAGAGGGATGTTGAGTGAGGGACTAGGTGATCTCTGAGATTCCTTTTAGCCCTCATTTCCTAATCTGGTATAAGCATGTTATCCCATGACCTGTGAAATGGGTTCATGGAGCACTAGTCACCCAGAAGGGAAAACTGAGGGTCACCCAAAGGATAGTGGAGAAGCTCAGGGCAATGTGAACAGGCTACAGCACATCACCCATCAAGAATTATACATTACATACATCTTTACATTACACATTGCACACTACATGTCTAATTACATATCAAAGACATCAAGAAAATACATAATTGGAAAAGAAGTCAAGGGAATCATGGGTTAAGAATGAGGGATGATCACTGCAAAGTCTGTTGACTCCTCCTGAGACCTCATGACATCCAGAGGAAGTAGGGAAAGAGGACCCAAGGGTTTGCTGGAGTCAGCCCCAACCAGCCCGAGAGCTGATCAGTACATCTCCTTTGTGCATATTTTTGTCAGAAATAGGCAAACACCATAAACTAGGGCATCATTGAATAGCTAAAATTTCTTTAGCACTTCCTATGGGCCAAGCACTTTATCAGTTTTTTTTCTCATTTCATCCTCACAATAACCATGGGGGGAGATGCTGTTATTATTTCCATTTTACAGATGAGGAAACAGACAAACAATAATTAAGTGACAAATTTTTGTTCTTATCGATTGTTTGGACCAGATCTTCCACCAAATCTGACCTCAGAGACAAATGCTGACCCTCTCGTCTTGACTTAAGAAAGTGATAGAGAAAATTTTTAATGATGTAGATATAGCTTAGAAGCATGTCCTGCACACTTTTTTGAAAGCCCCTTGTTAAGCATTTGCCAATGCAATCCCTCTAGGCTGGGTAGATTTCCATATAGCCATGAACAAGAGTGGCACAAGATGGAAGTCCCCTGACCAATGAGAGGGCAGAATCATGGACATACTGGAGCTTATCTAGTGAGGAACTCAGGCATGAGGTCAGACAGTATCTTACGTGAATAAGCATTGATGGAACCATCACTACATCCCACACACTGTGCTATGCTCTAGAATACAAACACAAACAAAAAGAGTCCCTGCCTGTCTAAGGGAGGAAAACAACCTCTAAAGGGAAGAGGAAAAGGCAGGGAGGGGGTGGAGGGGACCAGAACAGTGTAGAATATAGAATGAAGTCTGTAGAAAGAGGAGAGAAGGTGTGAATATGGCTAACCTAGGCACCTCCCTAAAATGGAGATTCTGGGAGGAATGAACCAATTAGAAGAAGGAGACTGGGGGGCAGAAAGATCTTCCAGAGGAGAAAAAGAAAATTAATTTTCTTAACCTGGAGTTTATAAACTTTAGACGGAGGGATGGACAGATAGAGATGGACGGATAGAGAAGGTGAACAGACAAATGGATGGATGGATGGATAGATAGAGAAACTACATTTCAATATAATTGATTTCCTTTGTAATCTGTACTTTATTATGTGCATTTAAAAACATTGTTCTGAGAAAAGGTCCATAGGTTTTGCCAGACTGAATTGCAGTTAGAAACTGAATGTTTGTTGGATGGGCTGGACTGAATTAAGAGTGGACCACTTTGCTTTCAAGGCATGTTTCTAAGGTCCAGGAGCCACAAAGAGTTGAGAGAAAACATTCTAAGCCTGTGTTCTTGGGACCCAAGCCTCATGGGAACAAGGACTTTTCCTGTTTTCACTAAAGCATCAGGCAGTAGGTCTGCTTCCACAGCCAGGGAGAAAGCATCCTGGAATGTAGGGAATATCCAGATTTTTCCAAAGCCAGTTCCCCTGGGCCACAGGATAGGCTCTACAGTATTCAGTCACTGCAAGTGGGCTGCTGACACCCAAAATTAGCCAACTAAGAAGGCCCTGACACATCAAAGGCCCCCGATCCCAGGCCCAGCCTCATTTCCCACTGAAGAAGGAGATTTGAGCCAAACAACTGCTGAAATTCCAGGCCTGCCACATGTTTGGCAACAGCTGCAGACATAGCAGTTGAGAGTGGGAGGCTGCCCGTTGTAGACCCAGCAAAAGCCACCGGTAGCAGGGGCAGTGGTGCAGGCAGTGGCAGAAGGCCTTTGCCTCCACTTTGGGGGCAAAGAATTCTGTGAAGGAAGGGCTGCCCAGTCCCAGGACCCCAACTGTCCCATAACACAAAGCAGCTTGGGTAGCAACTGCCTCTTCAGGGGTTTTTCACCTGGATTAACCAAAGATCTGAACAACCTGTTCCATAAAATTGTTCCTACCAGGCTGCCTCATGAGAGAGGTGTAGGAAGATGCCCAGGTAGCCACAGGGCTTTGGGTGGCCCAGGCACGTGGTACAGGGCTGACTTGGCTGTTCACTTCAGGAGCATGAGGGCCCCTCTTGACTCCCAAACCCCCAACCACAACCAAACTCAGAATATTGACAGAGCACAGGTCTACAGGAGCTGTCTGAACATTCCCTCAGTCATCTCAGTAAAAAGTGGCATTTATCTATTGAATCAAGAGCCACAGCAGATCCCAATTCCTTGTAACTGAGCAGGATCATTGTAGAGGAGTACCTGAGGCACGGAATGGGGCTGGCTTCTTGGAGAGAACATAAGTGTCCATGGGTCTCAACCACTGGAGTATGAGCTTCCTGAGGGCACAAAGAGCAGCACCGAGCAGAGAGACTGGAATGCAGTGAGTGCTTAATAATTGCTTGATGATCAATTAACTCATGGGTGGCACTTGAACCATGGGGTCTCCTTGACCCCACGTCTGGTGTTGTGTCCTTCTGGTTCTATACTGCCCAAGTACTGGGGTCAATCTGTTTAGTGTTGCTGTGGCACCAAATGAGTCCATTGATTTGAATCCTGGTGGGTTAGGAATAGTTCAGGCACAAGATTATGAGATGTAAGAACACACTGGGAAAGTCATCTAGTCCAATTCTCTCCTTTTTGAATTAAGCAAACTCAGTTCAGAGCAAAGACCAAACTCACCTGAGATCACCGAAGGAGTGGGCGGGACCCTCCTCACCTCCCATCTCATCTATGGCGATACCTGGAGCAGGGTGGCAGGCCAAGTCTGCCTGCCAGGAGCCTCTTCTCCCCCTCTTTCCCTGCCTCTGGGAGCAAACACAGAATGCTCTGCTGAGTATTGAACGCCTTTCATCATCCGCCTCCTCCTACCTTTCCAGGCTTCTCGACTTGACCCCCGACCCTAGTCCAGCAACCGCCACCTGCAAGAACAAGTCCCTCCATCTCCATCCTGCAAGCATTCTCTCCAGCCATCCCCCAAGTCTGGCACACTGTCCCTCCTCTGCTCTGCCTCCTGACCTCTCTGGCTTCCTTTGAGTCCCAACTAAACTCCCACTTTCTCCAGGAAGCCTTCCCAGCCCTTCCTCATCCCAGAGCCTGCCCTGACCCCTTTATCACTTCCTGTTTCTTCTGTAGAGAGCTTGCTGGTATGTTTGCTTGCTCAATTTCCTTCTCATCGGTGTGTGAGCAACATGAGATCAGGGACTGACTTTGTTTTGTATTCGAATCTTAAATGTTCATTGAATGACATGAAGATACTTTTGTGTACACATACATACATATCATACATATATATGTATGTGTGTGCCAGTTCATATACATGTACCTGTGTCTAAACATAAATTAATCAACCAATCAAGTGGAGTTTCTGAAGAGCCAGCTACATGCCAGGCACAGGGCAAGGTATTCGGGATACACATGCAATCAATGAAACAATTCCTTTTCTTGCATTCTAATAGGGAAGATAGTAAGATAACAAATGTTATAGACAGAACTAAAACCAATAGATTAAATACAAATAAAACACAAAATAAAAAGATAAATTATATACAAATAAAGGCATGTGTGTGGTACTTTAAGGTTTGTAAAGTATTTCACAATAGTATCTCATTAAATACCAGGGTTTGGAGCATCAGGAAAGGTCTCTTGTAAAAGGTGGGCCTTGAAGGACATGGAGAAAATAGAGGGTGTCAGCTCACGTGGGTGGCCAGGGCAGTCTTGGAGATGGGAGATGGAGAGTTGTGTGGAAGGAACAGAGATAGAATCCATTTGCTCATATCACAGAATGTGGGGGAGGGAGTAACACAGAGTGAGACTGGAAAGAGAGTTGGGAGCAGGGTTAAAGCTAAGCAAAGGGTGCTTGTGTTTGGTTGTTAGAGGCAATAGGTGGCTATTGCCTTTTGTTCTATTGATCTGTTGAAGGGAGTGGATTAACTTGATCAGACCAGAATTTAAGGAAAATCACCCTGACAACTGAGTGAAGGGTCTACAGTGGAGAAAGACTTGAGACAGGGAAGGCAGTTAGGAGGGTGTGGCCCTTACCTAAGGGAGAGGTGAGGAGAAGCTGATCTAGGGTGGCTAAAGGCAAGGCAGGCAGGCAGGAGATTTTGTGAGGGTAGAAACTCCCAGATTCCATAACTGACTGGATATGTGGAATACGGAAAAGTAAGGAGTCCAAGAGAATGCCAAGGTTAGAAATGGGGAGGGGAAGGAGAATGGAGCCTTGATAGAAAGAGGGAAATGTGGAAAAGGAATGGGTGGACATCCAGCTTGAGATGTTCACTACACAATTGTCCAACTGTCGATGTGGGATTGAAGTGTGGGTGTGTATGTATATGTGTGCAGAGATATATGTATGTATATTCGTACATATATGTTGTGAATACTCATTTATCAATGCAGTACATAGAAAAGACTTAATAATTCTTCCTTGGATTGGCTTGGATGAATATGGCCCATTTCTTGTTAAGAAAATGCCAATCCTTTTTAGAGGAGCCATTGATGTTTAAAACGAATTGATTAAGGGATTTTGTTTTGGTACAACACATACTTCCTAGGGAGGCTTGAACAAAATCTTTTCCAAAGTATATTCCCTAAGGACATAGTGTGATGTTCAGCTCCCAGCAGAAAGAAGAGGTGCGCCTTTAAGCACCTGGGCACTGCCATCTGCTGAGAGACCTGCCCAGAGCCTGCCGCTTCTCAGAGTTGGCGTGATTTCTGTTGTCCCCATCATGGAGTCCATCCTCTTTTGGTTCTGCTTCCTTGACTGTCCTCTTTCCAGGAAAGTTTTCCTAGTTTTCTTCATTCTTATTTGTTATTCCTTATAGTCCAGTAATATTCCATTGCCTTCATAGACCATAGTTGGTTCAACATGTACCTATTACTGGCCACATATTTTGTTTCAAGCTTTCTGTTAACATAAAAAAATGCTCCCTTTCATAGTTTTGTACATTTGAAGCACTTTCTTTTAAAGTAGGTGTCCTATTATATCTATCTCTCTATCTATATGTGTGCGCACACATATATGTGTCTGCAAATATGAAGATGCATGTATTCACATACAAATACACCTAAACACATGCATTGTATATGTGTGGGCACAGAGAAGATACATATGCTTTCTTCCTTGGATGTGGTACAAAGAATAGGGGATTGGGGGTCAGTAGGGATGTGGGTTTGAATCCTGCAGTTGAAAGCTATTGGCTCGATGACCCTGAGCCAGTCCCCCACCTAACAATCAATAATGTTAGGATATTGGAGTCTCTAGCACCTCCAGTCATTGTTGCCCAGGATAAGGGAGGGGGGAGGCTGGCACCCCACTGATCCTGTGGGGAGTACTCCCTCACTATGTTGTTAGTGTTTCCATTTCACCATCTCTAAAGCAATGAACAGTCACTGTTTAAAATGAGTGAGATAAAGACTGGAAAGTGTGAGAATTTCGGATGTATTTTCCCCACTGGATCCCATTTAAGCATAGTGCCACTTCCGCTACTTCATGAAAGCTTCTTGAGGACAGGAGTTTTGTACTGTACCCTTCAGTGTAGCCACACACCCTCCGCAGCCCAGTGCCTGACATGATAACCTTGTCAATAAATGCTTCTTGAACGTCTCTTACCCAACAGGAACCTGAGCCACCATTGTCCCCATTTTGGAGATGAGAGAACTCAGATGAAGAGGACAGTTGATTTCTCCATCATCATGCAGTTAGCCTGTAAGGGGACTGGAATCCCTGCCTCCTAGATCTGGAGTCTCACTACCTTCCATGCCCTGTGTTCCCTCTCAGCATCCAGGTAGAATTCTTGACATGATTGAACAAAGGTGTTTGAGTCACTGTGACCATGCCATAGCGAAAGGTACATTGTTTTGACCAAGAAAACCAAAAGTTGGCCACTAAGCAGGGCCTTCCATGGGGCCTCCCAAGCCCTTGAGGTTGGTCTTTCAGCTGAGATGTAAGCATAGGAGCAGATCACAGCTACAACTTGAAAGCTCAGAGCCAACATTTTAGGCACACAAGCAACAGATGTGTCTCAGCAATGGGTGTGCACCCATGGCATGCTCAAAATGGCCCATCTGTGCACAGGAGGGTTATTTTTATACAGCAGCTGGGATCGACAGCAAGAACATCCACTTTTCTAAATACAACTTCGCATTTTGGTCATACTTTTAACCCCAAAATAAAGCATGTGTTCCTCTGTTCCTTGCCAACCAGCTATGTGTTTTCTTGACCAGGGTAATCCCCAAATAAGCTCATTCTTTAATGTATTTTTAAGTGCCCACTATTAAGAGCCTGAAACACCGCCCCCCACCCTTCTCTGTCCATGGCTTCACCAGCAGAAGTACTGTGCCACAGCCAATCCTGGCTTGAATCAAGCCTGCTCTGAAACAAACTCTTCTAGACCTAGCAGAAAGGTACCCTTGCACCACTTACTCCACATTCCAGGAGAGAGGTTGTCAGGGCTTTTGTCCAGAACAGTTACTGTAGGACATGACTCCAGGTCCCTGACTCCAAATAAAACTGACACCACGTTCATTTCCATGAAAGTCACCTGGCCCAGCTCAGTGGTGTCCAACTCAAATAGAGAGATCCCACAGACCACATGTTGACCTACAAAACCACCTGCTAATATTATCTATGTCCTAATGTATTTTTATTTATTTTGTATATTTCTCAATTATGTTTTAACCTGGTCCAGGCACGCCCAGGAATGTGGGATCTGAACCAGCTCATGGATAATGAGCCAGCCTCAAAGTCAGGAAGACTTAGGTCTGAGCACTATCTAGGTACACTCTACCTTGAGCTCTCACTGACCCCTCCCGCTTCTGTCCCCAAATCTCAAAGCATCTAAGCTGGTTATCTGCATTGCCAGAGGGAACCTCCGCATCCTCTCTATGCTGGTGGAATCACAGTCTCCCAAAAACAGAGCACATGATTGAAGGAGGCATGTGTCTGCCCCTGGGGGAGCAGAAAAAAAGCTTTCTTTTAAAGACGACCATAAAATTATTTCAGATCACCGTGTACACGTATGGTTTTATTTTGTCTTCTTCTCTTAGTCAGCCAAATAAAATGGCCCCTTTATTTTCATTGTGGGATTTAAAATGAGCAGAGGCACCAAGGACATCAGGCCCTTTCTGAGAAAACTCCAGAGTGAGGCCCTGGCCAAGGGCCCTTTCCTCCATTGCAGGCTCCAGCATGCTGCCTGGAAAACTCCTGGGGCCCTTCTCTTGACCTCACTGTTTAAACGTGACACAAACGCAGAAGGTAAAAATGCCCAGGTCAGCCTAGGTGGACTTAACAAAGATGCAGTAACCTGGATGAGGGAAGCGGGAGTTCCTGTGGCCTCTGACCTCTGCAGACTCCATGTGGGTGACCTGCCATGTTTATGTCTAGGCACCATGTTGTAGAGGCCATAGCTCTACTGAAGAGTAGGAGATGAGGATGGTGGGGGGACTTGGACAAGCCAGTGAGAAGCTGAAGAAATGATGTGGGTTTACCCTGGAGAAGAGAGAGACCAAGGACCACTTTCCTCAAGCTCCTTTAGGGTGATCCTAGGGAAGAAAAATGTGAACATTCCATGTGACCCGAGGGAGAAGACCCAGGAGCAGATGGTGGATGTTGTCAAGGTACAAATCTGGGGGTCTGTAATGAAAAATTCCTAATATTTGAAGCTACCCACAAGCATGCTGGCCTCAATCTGTCAGTCAATAAGCATTGATTAAGTACCTACTATGTACCAGACACTGGTCAATGTTAAAGACACAAAGGTCAAAACAGACCCTGCTCCCTGGGCCCTTAGAGTCTATTGAGGGAGAAGACAAGCAAACAGCTGTGTGTAAACAAGCCTGAGACACAGTTTGCAGCAGCAGAATTAAGGGTGGTCAGGAGATAGCATGGTCCCTGGGGGTGTTCCATTGGAGGCTAGTTAATGCTTTATTAGGCATCTTCCAGAGAGGCTTCCTGGTCAGATGTGGCCTGGACTGATGATCTCCAGAGTCTCTTCCAACTCCAAGTTTTAGGGAAGCTGACCCTTTAAGTGGGTACTGGGGCCTGGGGTGGGGAGGCCCATCCTATTCCCCAACTTCTACCTCTTCTTCTTGTTTCTACATTAGTACAAACCAATAAATACTGCTTGGGTGACCTCAGACAAGTCACAGACAACAGGAACTCCCAGCAGATCCCTGATTCTCACCCAAAAGGAAGGTCTGAGAGAAGACTTCCAATTCTAGAGAAGAGTTGGTTCATTCTAATTCTGCTTGTTTTGATGTCAAAACATTCTAGAACCCAGGGCCACTTCTATCACACAGCCCTATCATCAGAGT
>JAQQSK010012061.1:0-12028 GCA_028658325.1 Potorous gilbertii
CAGATTTGTTTATAGGTCTCATATGTAGGTAGAGTATATTTTTCATCCCTCTCATATGAGTTATAAGGAAGTATTGTTAGTTTTACCCATTCCTATCTCCAAACAATTTTGACAAAGCACATTGTTGCACTGGTATCTTGTTTAACAATATGAATGGCTCTGGATAAACCAGTAATAATGTTGGGTGGAACAATATTATGAGAATATTACTCCCAATGGAAAAGGGTAAGAAAAAAAATTACTTTTACATTTAAGCATAGAAAAGATTGCCATAGATCACTAATACAAAGAAAAAATGCAAATAAAAAAAAACACTGAACTTTCATGTTAAATCCAACAAATCAGGAAATGGGGAAAAAGTCAGAATAGTTAATATTGAAGAAATTTGGGCCAAAAATTGTTGATGTCTGAAACAAACTAAGTACTTAATATATTTTTTACTAATTCAGTGGTAAACTTGTAGATTAATCCAATAATTCTTGGACAACCATTTATAAATATGTCATCAAATTTTTATGTCAATTTATTCAGTGATTCCAATGTTAAAAATATATCAAGAGATAAAGTATAGAGGAAAAAAATTATATTTATTAAAATGTTTATAGCCACACTTTTTTTGTGAAATTAACCAAGAAAGTTAATTCTGTGAGACAAATATGACAGAATAGAAGGAAATAGAGCTCAGATGTACTCAAATAATAAACAAACTTATTACAAGAACTCAACCTATAGAAAAGAGGTAAATATGATTTAGATCCCCGAAGGGATAGAAGTGAAAGACTTTAGGGGAAGAAAAAACTTTTCAATATTAAGAAAGTCATTGAGGGAGATAAAATTGAAAGTAAAAAGGAAATATTTTAATCTAAAATTTAAAACACACACACATACAAACATGCACATTCACAGAGACATGCCTTACATGAAAGGGGGAATAAAACTGCCACATAGTATTCTCATGGTTTTGGTGGGGTAAGGGAGTTAGTAGATCTTAGCTAGTTGTGTTAGTGAGATTAAAAAATAAATCCCCCTTCTTCTTCAAGGAAAAATGTCTGAACTAGATCTATTCTTTAGAGGAGGACTTTGGATTTAGTTGAGAATTATAGAAAAGGTGCTTTTTTTCTCATTCAGAATAAAGTGCTTTATCTAAGATTGATCACAGAAGAACTTTGGTATTGATGGTGAACAAAGAGTCATAGTTTGAATCTATACCCTAATGAAAGGGAGGGAAAAGTGTAGCCTAAAGTCATGACAACAATAAGGTTGTCAGCAATAACAGCAACAACAGCAACCATAGCGCCAACGAGATTTCCTCAACTCAATTTTATCCATGAAGTAGAAAATTCCTAGAAGTCACCTCATAAAGCTTCATAAATGAAAATAAGCAAACAAAAAAAGAATATGTCTATATCTCCTTGGATACACAAGAAACAATCTTCTAAAAAGAGAGTAATTCAAAACAATTACAATTAAAACCTCAAAAAAAAAATAAAAATAGATTGCCAAAAAAGCAAATGGAAGAAATTGAAGTTTAAAAAAAATGTCATATAAAAATATATCTATGGAGGAGAGATTTCACAAATGGTATTAGTAGCTCAATAGAAGTATAAATTCCTGCCCAGTAACAAGGTCCCTAAAATGAGAAGACAAAACAAAATCAATGACAAGAAATCTTAAAAACAAAATAAAAATGAGAAAATGGAAGAAAATATAAAATATTTCATACACAATTCATACATATACTCATAGAAAACATATGAAGGAGAGATAACTTAAGTATTATAAGATTAGGTGGAGCCAAGATGGTGGAGTATAGGCAGCAACCCAGTTTAACATTCCCAACATTTGCTTCCATTGTTTTAATAATGCCCCAAATTGAATTTTATAGTTACAGAACCAACACAATGTTAGTTTGAGACATTTTTTCCAGTCTGAGTCAACTTAGCAGGTCCACAAGAGGTCTATGGTGATGGACAGAAACAGAAAATGATAAGTGTTGGAGATTTGGGAAAATTAGGAAATAATTCCATTCTTGGTGGAGTTGTAAACTGATACAACCATTTTGAAAATCAATTTGGACCTCTGCCCAAAGGGCTATGAAAGTATGCATACCCTTTGATCCACCAGTGCCACTACTAGGAGGATAGGGGGTACATGCACAAAAATATTTATAGCAGCTCTTTTTATAGTGGCAAAAAATTGTAAATTCAGGGAGTGTGAGAGTGGTTGAACAACTGGAAAATGAATGTGATGGCATACTACTGTACTATAATAAATGATGAGCAGTTGAATTTCAGAAGAAAAAATAGACTGTGACAATGGAGTGGAAGTGGACCAAGATGGCATGCTGCACAAAACTCAAGGTAAGCCATAGAGGCAACACCAGCAGCTTGGAATATAGCATTCTGGAAGGCAAAAAGACCTAGGATGATAAGCATAAAAACCCTACCTAGCAAATCTGAGTATAATTCTTCTTCTGGGGAAAGGAAAAAAAATCTAATCAAATAGAGAACTTTTGAGCATTCCTGATGAAAAGACCAGGGCTGAATAGAAAATTTGACATTCAAACACAAGATTTAGGAGAAACATAGAAAGATAAACATGAAATAGAAATCTTAAGACACTTAAAATATTTAAACCATTTACCTTTCTATAAGGAAAGATGATATTTATAACCCCTAAGAATTTTTTTTATTCTTAGGGCAAGTAGAAGTATAAATATACAGCATGAATGTGCGACAGTTACATTGGAATGATCTCCAAAAAAATGAAAGAACAAGAAAAGGGGATGCACTGGGAGAATAGGAAAGGAAAAGGTAAAGTGGGGAAGCTTTTCTTGCATGAAAGAGACATGCAAGGAAGAACTTTGAAAGTATAGAGGAAAATGGGAGAATTGGCAAAGCTTGAACCCCAGTCTAATAAGAATTGGTTCAAAGAGGGAAGGACGTATATTATAAGCTGGATATAGCAATCTATCTGACAAAATAGGAGAGGAAGAGGATAAGATATATGAGAGGGGTATAAAAGAGAGGATGGATGAAGGGAGGCAATGGTATGAAACCAAACTGATTTGAGGAGGAAGGGGTTAAAAGGGAGTGATAAGGATAAACATAAGAAAATAGGATGGAGGGAAATACAAAGTAATCATAACTATAAATGTGAATGGTATAACCTCACCCACAAAACCTAAGCAGGGCGCAAAATTGATTAGAAGCCAGAATCCAACAAAAATGTTTTTTACAAAAGACACACTTGCAATAGAAATACATACAGAGTTAAAATAAAGAATAGGAGCAGAATCTATTTTGCTGCAGCTGAAGTAAAAAATGCAGGTAGCAATCATGATCTCAGAAAAAAGCAAAAATAGATCTTGTTAAAAGAGACAATCAGGGAAACTCCATTTTGATAAACAGTACCACCAACAATGAAGTAACATAAAAATTATAATAATTTTCTTTGATAAAGAAATAAATTCTGATATACTTTTCATTGAATCAATTTATAAAAATGAGAGTGATTTCCCAATTGATAATGGTCAAAGAATATGAACTGGCAACTTTCAAAAGAAGAAATCAAAGATATTTATAGTTATGTGGTGGAAAATACTCTAAATCATGGATAGACAAATACAAATTAAAACTATATGGTACCACCTCGCACCTATCAGCAATGATAAATCCTGGAGGGGTTAAGGGAAAATAGGTACACTAATGAATTTTTGGAGGAGTTGTGAACTAGTCTAACAATTCTGGAGACCAATTTAGAACCATGCCCCAAATGCTATTAACTGTGAAATCCCTTTAATCCAGTAAAATCTCTACTAACTCTATACCCCAAAGAGATCAAAGGAAAAAGGAAGTTATACGTACAAAAAAAATATTAATAGCAGCATTTTATGGTGCAAAAATTGGAAATTAAAGGGATATTTCTAAGTTGGGAACTGCCTGAGCAAGTTGTGGCATATGATTGTGATGGAGTACTATTGTGCTATAAAGATATCCTTCCAATGGAACTTTTAGTCCACTAGATGTTATAAGTATTAATTAGTTTTATGCACGTCATTCAACTCTATGATTTAGCCATGAAACTACTAAGATTTAGTGCACTATAAGAAATGAAGATGGGGGAGTTTCAGGCGGCAAATGGTAATATAGGTACAAAATGATGCAAAATGAAGTGAGAAGAAAGGGGAGCTCATTATGCATAGTAACAACAATATTTTAATGATGGTCAACTATTAAAGACCTTTCTACTTTGATTACACCATATTCCAAGAAGATGTCAACGGACTCAGGGAAAGAATGTTGTCTACTTCCACAGCGTGAGTACTAATGGACTCTGAGTACAAATAGTGTAATTTTCTCCCACTTTATTCATTTTTTGTTTGATATGACTAACATGTAAAATATGTTTTACATGATTTCACCAGTGTAATTGATATTTTTTTGCCTTCTCAGTTGAAGGGGAAGGAGTATGATGAGGAGAGAGAATTTGGAAGTTAAAAATGAGTAAGCAATAAAAGTAATTATAGTATTCAAAATTCATGACAAAATGGAGCCTACATGTCATAATTCAAGAAATTATTAAATAAAATTACCCAGATATATTAGAATAAAAGGGAAAAGTGAAAATATGAAGAATCAACCAATCACTTCCTGAAAGAAACCCCCAAATGAAAAATCTGAGGAATGTTATTGCTAAAATCTATAACTTACAGACAACAACAAGAAAAAACTACTGTAAGAAGCTAGAAACAATTCAGACACCAATGAGTCACCATCAAGATAGTACAATTTAAGAATTTCTAATAAAAAGGAGTGGAGAATATGGAGTGAAATAACACAAAAGGAAAAATGATAAAGGTCTTCAACAAATGATAAAAACTACAAAATTAAATATAATCATTAAAGAGAAAAAATGGTTGGTCAATGAAATTAGGGCCTTTTAGACGTTCCTTTTGGGAAGAAAAGAAACTGAACTTTTAACAGAACTCTTAAATACATATACATGAGTAAAGATGAAAAATCATTTAAATGCTAAATAAGAGTATACAATCAGAATGGACTTTTTAAGGATTAACTGTTCAGATTTTAATTGGAGGGAGATGTTAAAAGAATTATTTCATATTCATCTGAAGCATAATTCCTATAAACAGTTTTTTTTCTGTTTTAGGCATATTGTAAGAAAAAAAAACCTGGAAAGGATACTTAAGGGGTAAATGTATTGAAAAGAAAGGGAAACTTGTTAACACACATAATAAGGTTGCACAGGTCAATAAAATACCTATTATCTGTCATACATTGTGCCAAGCACTAGGGATACAAGGAAAGGAAAAAGATAGTCCCTGCTCTCAAGAAGCTTAAAGTTTAATGGGAAAATAACATTCAAACAACTACCTATAAATTATATATACATAAATAATATAAAATATATTTTACAATATTATATATGACATTAAATATCAAGTTATATATATATATATATATATATATACATATACATATATATGTATATGCATACACACACATGATAAATTACAGATCATCAATAGATGGGAGACAATACAATTAAGGATCATCACAAATGATTTCCAGTAAAAGGTGTAACTATATATGGAACTTGAAGATAGCTAAGGAAATCAGTAAAAGAGGTGAGAATGTAGAGAATTTTAGGGATAGTTCACAGTCAATGAGAATGCCTGTAGCATGGAGATGGAGTGTTTTGAGGAAGAAATTGCCAGGGAGCCAGTGTCATTAGATCATGAAGTATACTACAAAGTATAAGAAGACCAGAAAGAGAGTAGGGGACAGGTTGTGAAGGGCTTTGAACATCATAAGATTCTATATTTTATCCTAGAGGTTATATAGCCACTGGAGTTTATCAAAAAGGTGGGACAATGTGACAGGATGTGACAGGTTCAAGCCTACACTTGAGGAAGATCATTTTAGAGGGTAAATAGAGAGTGGATTGCAATGGGGAATATATTCAACACAATAGGGATAAAGATAGGAATGGGGAGAGACCAAAAGATTAGATTCAGGATGATATTAGTCATAATGGGAAAAAACAAACAAACAAAAAACTTCTAAGCTTGTAAAGGGAATAGTGAATTGAACATTAAGAGAGAAAGAAAAAGAGTAACAACTTGAAATAAACAGAATGAGTATAAAGAAAAAGTAAGAAAGAATAGAGGGAAATAAGCAATTAACTAGCATAACTGTGGATGTGAATGAAATAAAAATCCATGAAATAGAAAAGTTTAGGAGAATGAATTAGAAAGTAAAATACAACAATATATTGCTTCCAAGATGAGCACTTGAAACATAAAGATACACAGAGTTTTAAGCCTTGGTAATTCTGTAATGAAATAAGACTTCTTTCATAAGTGTTATGAACTCTAATAAAGTATACATTTGCTTAATAATAAAGAGGAAAGTGATTGAGCAAAATCTATTATTCTTCAGATGAATATCAAAAATAAGAGTAGCAATTATTTCAGACAAAGAAAAAAATTTAAAAATTTATTCAAAAGGACAAAGAGGGAAACTATATTTTGGTGAAAGCATAAACAATAAATTGATTTCAAATGGTATAACTTCTAAATATTTAAAGGAAAAACTGAATGAATTAAAAGAACAAATTGACAGTAAAACTGTAATAGTGAGAGACATCAATTTACTTCACACAGAACTAGATAAGGCTAACCAAAAATTTAATAGGAAGAAAGTTAAGGACATGAATAGAACTTTATAAAATTATATATGGTAGAGATCAGAGGAGAGGAGAGAGGAGGGGGTAGATTTATTTCTCAAATACCAAGCCTTAAACTCAGTTGAATCTGGATCTCATTGATTGGACAATAGGTGCCTGCTCCACCACTTAATGATTATTTTTTGGGGCCCTCCTGATTCAAAGTGAATGTAAATAGTAACTTTCTCTTTTGGATAGCAATTCTGAAGGTCCTCTCCTCCCAGCTTGATTTTTCTTTTTCCTTTTTTCTTTTTTGATTGAAGGGGTCATCCCTCAACTCACTTATTAAAGAGGCCTAATTACTGAATGGGTTTGGCCTCACCCAAAGTGAGAATCTAAAAACATCTTAGATTAAAAGGGCCCAGGTCTCCCTGCATCTGGGGAGTTCTTGTCATTCTGATTGATTTCTGGCCACCAGACTCAGATGACTCTGGAGGAGAAAGTGAGGCTGGTGAATTTACAAAGCCTTACCTCACTCTAATCAAAGTGAATTGCAAGTCATGGTCCTCTTCCAGAACAAAGTATAAACCACAGCAAACCACACAACATGATAGAAAAGAATGTATATTTTATTCAACTAGATACTCATCTTTTCAAAAAGGGGGAAACCAAAAAAAAACCCAAACAAACATCAGGTATTAGGACAAAAAATGATTATAGAAAAATCTAGAAATATTACACATATCATTTATTCACCAAAATGCAATAGAATTATATTGAATAAAGAACAAGTAAGTTATTAAAAATAAACTAGAAAATAATGTAACCCTAGAGAATTGTTTTGTCACAGAACAAATCCTAGGGATGATGGGTGATTTCATTAAATATAATGACCACAATGAGACAAAACACCAAAATTTTGAGTATAAGCAAAGCCGTCTTTTGGGGAAAAGTTATGCCCCTAAGCAATGTTATTGATAAAAAGATAAATAATGACTGACATTGCAATTTAACAATATTTTTAAAAACAGATCAATTAATGGTCAGAATGGAAATCCGAAATTTCAAAGAAAAGAGTAATAAACTGTGAAATTAGAACAAAATGCTGAATTAAGAAATAAAATTAGAAGCTATTTTTGAATTTAAAAACAAATAATGAGCTAATTTGATAAAAAGAAGAAAAGATGAAAATCAAACAATCAATATCAAAAAAACAAAGAAAATGATGGGAAATTACAAAGAAATAGAGTGTTTTAGAAACTGTTTTGCCAAACTCCATACAAATAATTTCAAAAATTATACATGACATAAATAAATATTTACAAAATGTAAAATATTAGTATTAACAGAACAAAAAAATAAACAAGTGAAATTCAGAGGAATAAATTGAGTAACATAAATGAACTTAAAAAGAAATAAAACATCCAGAATCAGAAAAATTCACAAGTAAGTACTGCAGAACATTCAAAGGACAGTTTATTCTAATACAGTGTAAATTGTTTATCAAAATAGCAAAAGGAAGGATGCTAGCAAATTCTTTCTGTGACAGAGATATGGTTTCAATACATAAACCAGGAATACTAGTAATAAAATAAGAACAGGAAAATTTATATTGTTGTCATTTTTTAGTTGTGTCTGACTCTTCATGACCCAATTTGACATTTTCTTGCCAAAGATACTAGAATGGTTTGCATTTCTTTCTTCAACTCATTTTACAGATGAGGAAATTGTGACAAAGGGTCTAAATGACTTGCCCGGGGTAACACAGCTAATAAGCATCTGAGGTCAGATTTGAACTCAGGATGATGAGTCTTCTTGATTCCAGTCCTGGGATTCTAATGATTATGGCACATAGCAGTCCCCAAAACTCTATACTAATATCTCTAATGAATATTGATGGAAAAGTTTTAAAAGAGATATTAGCAAAATAGTAAAACAGCATATGAGAAATATTATACATGACTAGGTAGTATATTTATATTATCTTACTTATTCAATGTATAACAATTTAAATATCCAATGATTAATTTATAGAACTAGAAAAATAGTAACGAATTCCTTTGGAGATGAACAAAGTTCATGAATTTCAAGAGAAATAAGAAGTGGGAAATAAAGGGGCTTGGTGGGAAAACTCAAAATATTCTACAGAGCATAATTGTCAAAACAAATTAGTTTAAAAAGAGAAATAGTTCACTCTAAGAGAGTAATTAGAGAACATTTAGAAGTAAATGTATCTAATACCCTAGTACTTAATAAATACAAAGGCACCTACTATTGGGATGACTCATTTGACAAAAACGTACGTGTGTATGTATGTAAGTGCACATACACAATGGGAGTGCCCATTAATTAGACACTCATTGAAACAATGTGGATATATATATATATATATATATATATATATATATATATACACATTATGAAATATTACTGTGCTGTAAAAATGCAAATATGAAGAATTCAGATGAACAAGGTACGATGATGAGCTTATGCAGAATGAAATAAGAAGAATAAAATGATCACTATATATGAGTCTCAATAACATACTTTTTTTTCAAATGAATCTGAATATTGAGGAACTATTCTGATCTCTCATGATCCTAGAGATGAAAGGAGGCAGTATCTTCTTTGGCAGAGAGTTATAAGTATACAGCTACATGTTTTATATACCACTATATTCATGTATGATGCTGATTAACTTTTCTTGATTTTTTAAAATATAGAAATGGCATCTCAATTAAGATGGGCAAAGATGAACTATTAGTATAAACATATGATATATTAAAAATGAAAGGCAGGAATAGAACTTTGTAAGAAGTTTTATTTATCAACATACACACACAAATGATAAAAACCTATCTGACCAAACTGAAGAAAAATCAATAATCAAATAAGAGGAATGCAAACTATGTATATGAAAGTAATTTCCAAAGAGGGAAGAAAATCACAAAACAACAAGACCCTAATAATTTTGGCTCCTGTTTTAATGGTGAAGGACTTACAGCTGAACTTTAGTGGCCATGGTTACCTAGTACCTTTCTTGGTACTTGTCCCATATTAGGTAATCATGATGTCTTTTCTTGCCCTCTACCATGACACCCATCGTATCTAAACGTGATATTATTCACTGACTATGGGGCTCCATTTGCCCAGTCCAGAACTTCACAAAGAAGAAAGAGCCTAGAAATTTCTTCTAGTCAGGTTTGCTGATAAAAAGACTACTGTAAGCTGATGACCAAGGTTCATATACAACTGTGAGAAGCCTATCATTCTCATCTCAAGCTTTGGACTGATGAACCAATTGAATAGTAACACCAACAATTGCAGATGCAAGAGAAGTGAAGAAGAAAGAACAAAGTAGATGTCTGCATGCTTGTGTGAGAAAGCATGCTCAAACGGTACATGTCATTGATACTACAGGTTCTCCTTCATTCTCAAAGAGGACATGACATCAGAAAGGTGATGTTATGATATGCAAATTTATTGGATTTAAGTGAAGGAGGGTTGTGCAAAGTCACCAGCCTCACTTTCACCTCTGGAGCCATCTGGCCATCTGAATGGCCAGACATACATCAGGACAAGTAGAGTTGGCCCAGGATACATTAGGAAACCTTGGCCTTTTCAAGCTAAGGTCTTTAATAGGTCTCAGTTTGATGGGGCAAAGCCTATTCGAAGATTAAGGTGAAGAATGACCTCTTTAAAAGGAAAATAGATCTGGCAGGGGAAGATCCTCAGGGTTTCTGGTCCAAACAGAAACAATTGCTATTTACATTCCTTCTGTGTCCATCAGATATATTGCCAGTTGGTATATAATCCATGGAGATCAAGTACAGATGTAAAAGTTCCCATACAAAACAAAACATTTACAGCAGCGTTTTTTGAGCCAGTAAAAATCCTGAAATGAAATGAATTTCCATCAATTAGAGAATGACACCAAATTGTGAAATGTGAATATAATATAATACATTATGATATATTACTACATCCTAAGAAACAGGAATGTGAAGAATTTGGAAAGTCTCTTTTACAAACTGATACAAAGGGAATCAGTGAAACCAAGGGAATTAAATAATGACAAGAGTAATACAAAGAAAAATAACATTAAAAGCCAGCACTTGGAGTAATGTATTCAACTTCACAGGATTTATGGGGAAACATATAAATGTAGAACAAGACATGCATTGGTCAATGTATTGGTTTATTTTGCTTAATTATATTTCTTTGTTAGAAGAAGGGTTTTCTATCACAGCAGGAGGCAGGGTCTATTGAAGGGAAAGTAACATAAAATATTAACAAAATAGTTATTTTAAAAAATGCTAGCTATTGACAAGCCAGGAGTAGGACCTACATCTCCTGTCTCCTAGTGCTCTGTCATTTCCACATTGTCATAAACCTTATTGAGTTTTTAAGATATCTAGTTAGATCTTTTTCATTGCATATACTTTGCCAATGTCACATGGATTTTCTCTTCCAGAGTCCCACAATTTATGACAAACATGACCAACACACTAGGGAAGAGATGGAGAGATATTTTCAGTAATGCAATTGTCATTGGCCTTTTAACACAGTCATCATTTTATGTATTCTTTAACTGTGACCTCAACCAGCTTATAGTCTAGTGTAGTTATATGTGACTCTCCCAAAATTCATGTGTAACTTAAAAAAAAATATGCAAACACAAAATGAAAATTCTATAGTGATCACCACCACCACCTTCCCCCACTTTCTCAACTGTACTGGTTTGACATAAGCAGGCTACAGCTACCTCTCTTGCCCCCCACCCCCACCCCATCAAAAGATTCAGCTTCATGGCTATAGGATATGGGCCAGTTTAAAGGATTTGAATTAAGAGCTAGACTACTTGAAAAAAATAAGCTATCTACACGAAAGCTTGTATTAGGACAAAAGCTTCTGTTGCCATTGGAACTGTTCACAGCAACCAGTGCTTTCTATACACACAGCTCAATCACTCTGTTTATTTGACTGGACTATTATAGTTAGTGGAAAGAGATAGAATTAGGAGACCAGAGTTGTGTTAGGTTGTGAAAATGGAATTGCTTGTTCAAAAAGCAGCTTAGTGTAAGTTCTGATTATGAATAGATTTTTCATTGTTTTTTTTTAATGGATGTTGTTTCCTTTTCATCTTGATATTCAACTTTTCCTGAATGTTGACTGAATTTTACACTGGGATAATTATGAACTGATAGAAATTATCCTTCATAAATATGGAAACTCTATTTCACAAATCTAAGAAGTCAAATATATGAACGCTTTATGTGACCTACATCTTGAAATTTTCGAGAGATTAATGAATTAACTATTAGTAGAATCTGGGAGAAAT
>JAQQSK010012062.1:0-12027 GCA_028658325.1 Potorous gilbertii
ATTGAAGATATATTGACAACTAGCAGACATATATCATGTGTTCAGGTAAGGCTATCATTAATATAGAAAACTTAAAAAGACATAAGCAGGCAAATTACAGTGTGCAAAATGGTTCCATAGATAATGAATCAATCTCAGCCAAATGACATATGCCCATAATAACATTATCAAAATATGTAAGTAAAAATTTATACTAATTGGTGAGTCAAATAGATGGCAAAACTATAATTATGACACATCTTAACATTGCCCTTTCAGGCATACATTTAGCCAAAAGAAAAACAAAAAATAAAGGTTAAAGATATAAATAGAACTTTAGAAAACAGAGGTAATAAATCTCTGAAAATTTCTGAATAAGAACATGAAGGAGTTTATGTTATCTTTTACATGTACAATGGACCTTTGAAAACTCTAATCGTGTTGAACTATAAATACTTTAACAAAACTGTAGAAAAACAAATACCAAACATCATTCATTGATCATAATGCAACAGAATTAAATTCAAAAACAGCCCCTCTAGGAGTCCAAAGTAAATAGATGCAATATAATTTAATACTAAATAATTTATGGGTGAAAGAAGTAATGGGAAATTTCATGAAACAAAAAGACAATAATTAAACAGCACTAAAATTTTGAAGATACAATGTAAGTATAAAGATAGATTCAAATACACATATATGAATATATATTACTACTGTACATATACATATGAACACTTTACTTTCATCAACAAAAGAGAAAAGACAGAATTGGTCGATGATTTGGGTATGCAATTAAAAAAACCTTGAAAAAACAATTGAAATTTCCCAATTAAAAAACAAAGTAAAAATTGTGAAAAGTAAATGAGATCAATAGTTAAAAGCAAAAAGTTATTTAGTTGATTAAAAAACTAGGTGCTTATTTTTTTTTCAAAAAAAATTGTCTAATCTGATTTTATTTTAAAAAGAAACCAAATTTCCCTATTAAAAATGGAAAAAAGAAACTCGCAGCAATTAATGAGGAAATAGGGGAAAAATGGAAACTTTCGCACTTAAATAATGAAACAGATAAATTTGAGGAAATAGTTGAATATTAACATATTTACAGAATATACCTATGTTAAAAATGCATATGTATACTACTTAAATAATCTAATATCAGAAAAATTAATTGAATAAGCCACAAAATTATTTCTAACAGGGTGGAGGGGAGGGCAAAACTCACTCAAGTGACCAAATGAATTCAGAAGGGAATCTCATCAGGCATTTAAACCATGACTAATTCCATTTTCCCAAAATCAATTTGCATAGTAAGAAAAAAACACTCTTCAAATGTTCTTATATGATACATGCTTGGTCTTAAAACCTAAACTAAAGAAAGATAAAGCAGAGAAAGAAAATTGCAGACTAATATCCCTAATGAAACTTGATGTCAAAAATATTAAATAAAATATTAAGTTGATTTAAAAAAATTATATTTGAAAGATACATATTATGACCAGATTGATTTTAACCCAAGATTGCAAGTTCAGTTCAATATAAGGAGCCTAATAATACCAATATACAACATGTTAATAATATATATAATAAAACAGGATTGTATCACTAATTATTAAAAACATTTGTGAAAAATCTAACCATCATTTCTGCTAAACACACAACACTCACCTATATGCAAGCATACTGTAGCAATAATAGGAATAAGTAGGCTTTTCCTTAATAAACTATGTAGTATTTGACTATGCAAAAGCAAACTTTATATGTAATGATAAAAAGATAGAAAATTTTCAATAAGATAAAAGGTAAAACAAGTAAGTCCATTTTGAATCATACTGCTTAAGAAGGTGCTGAAATGCTATGTCATATAGCAATAGAACAAGAAAAGCAGCTTAAGGGAATAAGTTTAGATAAAGAAAATTATTCAGTTTTATAAATGGTATGATAGTGTACTTAGAGAGTCTGAGCTAATTGAAAAAGAAATTGAAATAATAGCATCATCAATGACACAACATAAAACAACATAAGTCACAATCATTTCTATATATAGCCAACACCCATCAAGAAAAAAGTAGTATGTGTGATTTCATTCAAAATAACTGCAGAAGCTATGAAATACTCGAGAGTGTTATCTTTCAAGATCCAATCATGGACTCTATAAATCCAACTATAAAACCCTCTTTGCAGAAATATAAACAGACCTAAATAATTTGAATAACATTAATAGTCATGGGTAGGTTGAAGCAATATAATAAAAGTGACAAAGTGGCTAAATCATTTTACATTTCATTTATGAATTTCATTAATTTGACCTATTTCTAGTATTTAATTCCAAAAATAATATTTTATAAACTTAGAAAAAATAACACATTAATGTGGAGGAGTCAAACATCAAGAATCTCAAGGATATAATGAAAATATGAAGTGGGAAGGTGGGGAGCATGTTTGTTAGCACCACATTTCAAACTGTACTACAAAGCAGTAATCATTAAAGTGATTTGATCAGGGCAAGGGGGCGGAAATGGCGAGCAGATACAGGAAGGTATATCAGGGGAAAAGATGAGGTACACAGTATACAGCAATAAACAATAAACAGTAATTGAGAAACCTGAAATGCCTAGTTTTTGAGGAAAGGACTAATCACTCATGACCAAACAAGAGATAGAGAACATTATAAAACAAAAAATAGATAACTTTGATTACATTAAACTGAAAAGTTCTTGCACACAATAACCCAGTACAACTAAGATTAGGAGGGAAGCAGAAAACCCGGGAAAGAATTTTAACAATGTCTGTGGAAAAGGCCTCATTTCTAAAATGCACAGAGAATTGAGTCAAATTTACAAGCGTACAAGGCATTCCCCAATAGGATTAATAGGCAGTTTTCAGAGGAAGAAATTAAAGCTATGTATAGTCATATGAAAAAATGCTCTGTCACTATTGATTAGAGAGATGCAAATCAAAACAACTCTGAGGCACCACATCATACCTATCAGATTGGCTAACATGTCAAAAAAGGAAGATGATAAATGTTGGAAAAGATATGAGAGAGTTGGAACACTAATTCATTGTTGCTGGAGCTGTGATCTGATCCAAACATTCTGGAGAGCAATTTGGAACTATGCTCAAAGGGTTAGAAAAATGTACTTACCCTTTGACCCAGCAACCTAGGTGGTGCAGTGGAGAGAGCACCAGTGCAGGAGTCAGGACGACCTGAATTCAAATCTCACCTCAGAGACTTGACATTCACTAGGTGTGTGACCTTGGGCAAGTCATACCCCAGTTGCTTCTTCCTGGGTCATCTCTAGTGCTATCCTGATGAACATCTGGTCACTGGATTCAGATGGCTCTGGAGGAGAAGTGAGGCTGGTGACCTGCACAGCCTTCCCTCACTCAAAACAAAGTCAAGTGCAAGTCATGTCATCATTTCTCTAATGGCATGGTATTCTTTGACAATGAAGGATGAACACATCTTTCCTAGGACTGTAAAAGGTCCCATTCTTTGTAGTGGCCAAGAACTAGAAATTGAGGAAATGCCCATTAATTGGGGAATAGTTTAACATGCTGTGATATATGAATGCAATGGAATACTATTGTGCTATAAGAAATGATGAACAGGAAGACTTCAGAAAAGCCTGGAAAAACTTATATGAACTGATGATGAGTGACATGAGCAAAACCAGGAGAACATTATACGCAGTAACAGCCATAGTGTGCAAGGACTGTTTCTGATAGACTAAGCCCTTCACAGCCATGCAAGGACCTAAAACATCCCCAAAGGACTCTTGAGGCAAAATTCTATTCACATCCATAGAAAGAACTATGGAATTGGAATGCAGAATGAAGCACACCATTTTCTCTTATGTTTTGTTTTGTTTTTCATGGTTCCTCCCATTCATTTTAATTCTTCTATGCAACATGAGTAATGTGAAAATGTGTTTAATAAGAATATATGTGTAGACCCCATATAAGATTTCATGCTGCTTCAGGGATGGAGGGGAGGAGGAGGAGAAAATTTGAGACTTATAGAAGTGATTGTGGAAAACTATGAACAAATAAATTAATTTTTTTAAAATGGACTAATCATTTGCCAAAAATAAACACTGCTGTGGACAGCAGCATGGAAGAAATTTGGTTTAAAAACAATTCCACAAACTATATAAAGAGAGAAATTCCAAATAAATATGTTCACACATAGCTTTAAAAGTCACATTACAGAAAACAAGTTATATTATAAATGAATTGGAGGGGCAAAGAAGGTTTTTTTTTCCTAATCTTTGAATGGGAAAGAATCTATCGTTAAATAAGTGATAAGATACAAGGTAGAATAGATAATTTTAATTATATAAACTTCTAATGATTTTAAAAAACAGCTAATCTGATGTAATAAAAAATGGAATGGAAAACTAGAAAAATTAGGTAATGAATTGAGACAGTCAAGATAGAGTGAGTTGACATTTTTGTACAGCTCATTCAATTTAACTTTGTTATAACATAGTAAACATCTTAAACTGAATTTTGATAGGGAAAGTCAAGAGAAAAGGTACAGTCATTTTTCTAATCCTGGACAACTTAGGAAGACAGACAGAAAGAACTGAGGACACTGAGGATGGATAGGAATGCAGGTGTGGCAACAGTAGCAATAGTGAGGATAGCACACAGAAATGAATAAACAATTGGTCTGAAAGAATCAAGGCAGAAAGAGATATCAGGGGACTGCTAAACCCATGCTGGAGACACTAATGGATTCCAGATAGCATTGTTATTGTCTCACTCAGTACTTCAGCTCTGAGTCACAGTGCCAGGGTAGAGAGGAGTTGCTTGGGGCAGGGAGAGGAGAGACAGAGAGACAGACAGAGACAGAAAGACAGAGAGACAGAGAGAGAGAGAGAGACAGAAGGACAGACAGACAACGACAGAGAGAAACACAGAAACAGACAGAGACAGAGAGGCAGACAGTGAGATACAGAAGGACACAGAGAAATAGAAAGAGACAGAGACAGAGAGGTCCTAGCTGTTAATAGAGTAAGGAACAAGTTCCAAAACTTAGATGTGGGTATGAACCCAAGACTGTATATGTGTGTGTGTATGTGTGTGTATGTGAAAGGGGATAGTTTTGTTCTGATCTTTAACCCAGCACATAAGCTTGAAGTTGAATAATTAAACGAGGAAATCAACACTAAAATGGAGTAAAGAAGTTAATCTCTCTGGTGACTGAGTCCAACAGCAGTCTACCAAAACTCAACTACACACTTTCCAACACACTCAAATTTAGTTCAGGAGCTTGCAGAGCTCATAATAGGAGATAAGTGAACAAATATCTCACCAATAAATCACATTCAAAACTTTCATTCTCCCCAGAATGAGCTGTGAAAACAGCAAAAAGACATAAAAAGACGGCTCAGGCCAGACACCATCTAAAAGTGAGTAGAACCCAACACTATCGTAGCATTCAAAGTCTGAAAGGATGGAAGAATGAGCAAACAAACAAAAAAAGAGAATATGAGCATAAAAATGGTTTCACAGGACATAGCATAAAAGGAAGAGTTTTATGTAGTAGAAGGGACAGTAGGTAGGGTAGCCATCAGTTAGTTGATTTCATTCTCATCTAAACTGATTCAAAGAGGGGAGAATAAATTTAGACATGCAGTTGGGTACAAAAATTCATCTCTCCCAACATGTAAGTGTATGTGTGTGGGGGAAGGGTTAAAAAGGGGGGGATGATAGAGAGGATGTATTAATGGAAGAACTGAAAAAGCAAACTGAGCCCTTACTGGAGAAGGTGAGGAGGGGAAGTGACAGTGTAAAAAAGAGAAAGATAAATATGAGAAAGCAGGATAGAGAGAAATCCACAACAGTGATTAGTCCTGAAATTGTGAATTGTATTAATTCAAATTTTGTGATGGCAATCAAATTAAGATCTCTTGCTGTTTTTGTTTTACTAAAAGTGTTTCTGATTGAATAATGTGATTAAAGATCTTTCCAACCGTTGATGGGCCTGACCATTGAGGAAAGCTTGGTTAGGGGGGTTGTTTTGTAGGAGGGTCCCAAAAACCTTTTGTTTTTTCTGTTGATGCACTGTGTCAGAGGGTTATATCCTCTGGCTCTTAAAAGTACATAAATACTCTGAGGATGAGGTTTTACTTTGGGGTTTATTGGAAGTGTTTGGCCAGATTAGGACTCTGGGAAGCTCTTATATCATCCCCAACCCCCAGCTTGGAAAACCCAGATGTCAATGATTTCCTCTCTGATAACTATGTTCAGACAATTGGACCAGTCTGTTGAAGGTCAGGCAGAGTAAGCCTTATCTGTTGATTTTTGATTTCTCTGTATTTTCTTTAAAAGTCAAGGTGCTGACTCCCCTTAACTAGGTGAATGATATATGTACTTGGTTAAATGAATGATACACGTACTTGATTAAAAGTGATTGTGAACCCCTCAAAAGCTGCCTTTCTTTTTATGAATGCAAATCTAAGAACCTGTGGTAGCAGGCCCCCTCTGTATATGTTAGAGTGCTTACTGTTACAAACATAAAATTGAAAAGGACAGTAAAATGGATGAGAAACCAGAATCCAATAATATTTTGTTAATAAGAAACAGACCAGAAATAGAAATATATGCAAATTGGTAAGGGGAAGAGGTACTAGAAAAGACTGTCTCATGTTACAGCTGAGGTAAAAAACAAAGAGATTGCAAATATAATCTCAGACCAAGTAGAAGCAAAAATAGACCAAATTCAATGAGATAAACAGGAAGATTACATTTGGCTAAAGGGTGGCCATACACAGTGAATTTATGTCAGTATTGAACATATAGTGTACCAAAAAGCATAAATTTCATATCCTTCAAGGAAAAGTTAAATAAGTCACAGAATGAAACAAACAGTAAAACTGTACTAGTAAGGGAATTTAATTTATCCCTTTCAGACCTAGATAAATATAATAAAAAAATCAAAAAAATAAATAAGAAAGAAGTTAGAAAGATGAATATAAGTTTTGAAAAGTTATATACTATTGATATCTGTAGAATATTGAATAGGAATAGAAAGGACTATGCTTTTTTTCTCAACTGTGTATAATACCTTCAAAAAATGAATATATATTAGGATATTAAAATCTCTCAGACAAGTGAAAAAAATAAAAATATTAAATCCATCTTTTTCTCATCAAAATGCAATAAAGTTACATTAAATAAAGGATCTTTGAAGCATGGATTTCAAAATAACTGGAAACAAAGCAAACTAATCAAAAAAGTGAGGGAATCAAAAAAAATCATAGAACTAACCATTTCTTATTTATTTATTTATTTCCCTTTTTCCTTCCATTTTCAAGCTGTATATATACATATATATGTATATATATATATGTATATATATATATACATATATATATGTATATATGTAATTTATTTATTTTTCAGTTCTCAACATTCATTTCCCCAAGAATTTGAATTCAAAAGATTTTCCCCATCTCACCCCACTCCCCATCCCAGGACAGCATACACCCCATACACTCCCTTCTATTCCTCCCCCTTCTTCCATTTCTCTCCCCTTTATTTTCCTGTAGGACAAAATAGATTTCTATACCCCATTGCCTGTACATCTTATTTTCCAGTTGCATGCTGAAAGAATTTTTAACATTCATTATTAAAGCTTTGTGTTCCATATTCTCTCCTTTCCTCCCTCCCTACCCACCTTCACTGAGAAAGCAAGCAATTCAATATAGGTCATACATGTGTAGTCATGCAAAACACTTCCATAATAGTTATGGTGCAAAAGATTAGCCACATTTCCCCCTGTCCTGTCCTGCCTTCCATTTATTCCATTCTCTCCTTTGACTTGTCCTTCCACAATAAAGCTTGCTTCTTATTATCCCTTTCTTCAATTTGCTGTCCCTTCTATTATCTTCCCTCTCCTATCCCCTTCCTCCCTTCCTTCCTGCAAGGTAAAATAGATTTCCATATCAAATTGAGTGTATGTTCTTCTCTCTTTAATTCCATGAGAGTGAGGCTCACTTATTTCTTTTCTTCTCCCCACTCTTCTCCACTGTAAAAGCTGTTTCTTGACTCTTTTATATGAAATGATTTGCTACATTCTACCTCATCCTTTCTCTTACTCCTAGTACATTCCACTCAACAGTAAATTTTGTTTTTTAGGTATTCTCCCTTCATATTCAGCTCACCCTGTCCCCCCACCCCCATCTCTCTGTCTCTGTCTCTTTCTCTCCTCATCTACTCTTAGTCTATTTTTAAAGGTGTTATTTTCTTCAGCATCTTTTGTGGTCTCCTTTACCAAGCTGTTGACTTGCTTTTCATGATTTTTGAATTTCTCTCATTTCTCTTCCCAATTTTTCTTCTACCCTTCTTACTTTGAGATAAAATGGATAATTCTGATTGTGTAAAATTTGAAAGGTTTTGCAAAACAAAATAAAGTGGCTAAAGTTAAAAAAGTCAGATACTGGGGGAAAAATTTTGCAGAAAGTTTCTCTGATATAAATATGATTTCTAAATATATGGGGAATTAAGTCAAATATATAAAAATTTTAGGAGACATTCCACTATCCATAAATGATCAAAGGATATGAATAGACAATTTTCAGAGAGAAAATAACAAGAAAATCAATAATCATATGAAAAAAATCCCTTTCATCAATAATAATTAGAGAAATACACATTAAAACAATTATGATGAACCAGCTGAAACTTGTCAGATTGTTTAAGGTGGTATAAAAAAGAAAATGTCAAATAATGCAGAAATAGGCATAGTAATGCACTGTTGGTTGAGCTCCGCATTTGTCCAACCTTTCTAGAAGGCAATTTGAAATAATGCCTAAAAGGTTATTAAACTGTGCATGCACATTTACCCAGAAACAGCATTAACAGGGTTGTACTCTATGGAAATCAAAAAAAGAGGAAAATGACCTATATGTACAAAAATATTTATAGCAAGTCTATTTGTGGTGACAAAGAATTGGAAATTGAGGAAATACCCATCAATTGAAAAATGTTAAAATGAGTTGTGATATATGAAAGTGATAGAATATTATTTTGCTTTAAGAAATGACAAACAAGATGGTTTCAGAAAAAAATATTGAGGAAACTTGTATGAATTTTTGCAAAGTGAAATGAGCTGAACTAGGAGTACAATCTATATAGTAACATCAATAATGTGAATATAATCAACTTTGAAAGATTTGTTAACACCAATCAACATAATTACCAATCCTCCTTACAAAGAATTCATGATTAATCTACAGATAGAAAACTGATGGACTCCAATGCATCATGTTTCTTCTCTTTCCTTCTGTTTCTTGATTTGGGGATGAGGAAGGGAGGTAGGGAAGACAGTTAATGAAGAAGTTTGTTTGCTTTAGTATATACATATATATATATATATATATATATATATATATATACACACATACATATATATATACATATATATGTGTGTGTGTGTGTGTGTGTGTATTTGTCATAGTTATTTTAAAAAAATGTTCTTTCCTTTCCTTTGGATAGGGGACTAGGCAGAGTGAGAGAGAAAATTTGACAGTAAAAAAAAAAATTAAAAGCATTTGTGCTTTAAATAATTGGTAATGAAAAAAATCTTTTCATAAGTTTTCTTGATAAAGGTCTCATTTCCAAAATAGAGAACCAATTTGAATTTATAAGACTCAATGCAATTCCTCAAAGGAGAGTCAGAATATAAGCAAGCAGTTTTTAAAGGAAAAAAATTCAAGCCACAATCATACAAAGTGTTCTGAATTATTAATAATTAGAGAAATGCAAATCAAAGCAACTTGAAATTCCATTTCATTGCCATCAGAATGGCAAACATGGCTAAAGAGGAAAATGGCAAACACTGGAGGGGTGCTGGGAAAACTTACATACTAGAAAACTGTCAGAGGAGCTGAGAATTGGTCCAATTATTCTAGAAAATAATCTTTGACTCTTTATGTGACTACAAAATCTATACTACCAAAGAGATAAAAAAATAAGTCAAAAGGCACATATACATACATACAAACAAGATATTAATAGTAACTCTTCATACTAGCAAGAATTAGAAACTAAAGGAGGGTGGTTTTATTGAGGAATAGCTAAACAATGTGATGTGCTATTGTAATGGAATATTATCATACTCTAAGAAATTATGAAATAGATCATTTCAGAGGAAACAGGCAAGACCTTTGTGAACTGATAGAATGAAGTGAATAAACGTAGAACAATTTATTCAATGCTCACCATGTTATACAGAAAAGAGAGAAACAACTTTGAATGACTTGAAATCTCTACCACAAGTCCAAAAGCAAGGAAAAACATGCCATTTACCTCCTGAGAGACAAGTGAGGAACTTAAGATTCCAAAAGAGACAAATTTTCAGACATAGCTAATGTGGGAATATGCTTTGTTGAAATCTATGGATCCATATTAATGGATATTTTTTATTTGCTCAGTGAAGATTAATAGAAAGGTCTGCTTAGTAAAAGTACATCTTGTTTAAAAAAGCTTAAACAAATTCTTAAATGGAATAAACAGTAAGTAAAGCAAAATTAGTATTAATTCTTTAAAAGCTTAAAGTAATCATTTGATTATATTAAATTTAAATGCTTTTGCTAAAGTGGAAAGAAGGAAACCAAAATTTATTAAGCACCTAGTATATGCCAGGGCATAGAGTAGAGTGGTAGCTATGCAAGTAGAAAGAAGTGGATTCAATATAAGAGATTTGGGGGAGTTAGAAATAAGAATTTGTCTCAGGAAATGCAAATGAGGTAACCAAATAACCAAGAATGACTATGATTGCAAACCTGGGCAACTAGAAAAAAAAATGGTTTTAGAAACAAATAAGAAATTTAGGGGTAAAAATTGGTTGGTTGTTGTCCTTCATCTTCGAAGAGGACCAAAATGACATCACCATTGTAAAACGAAATTTCGGTGTGTTTGACTGTGGCTGATCAGACCAATATGAGCTCTGAATGCTCTACCACAGGTTGGGCGCAGAGAGTCAGTATGAATATTTGGGGTGGATATCCCATATTTGTGCATCCTGTCTTTATGTTGTGCTGTCTCAATTCTGCTTTGCTCAAAGAACACAGCACCTTTTCTTACGTGGGCACTCCACGCTGAGTGGTCCTGTGCCAGTGTCTCTCAAGCTGCACAGTAAAATCCAAAGTTCTCCAGAGAGACCTTAAGAGTGTCCTTGTAGCATTTCTTCTGGCCACCAGGTGATCACCTGCCCCATGCAAGTTCTCCATAAAATAGTCTTCTTGGCAAGTGTACATTTTGCCTTAGAATATGGACAGTCCATCAGAGTTGCACTCTCTGAAGCAGTTTGAACACTTTGCAGTTTAGTTCGAGCAAGGATTTCAGCTTCTGTTACCTTATCCTGCCAGGTCTGTACACAACGTTTGTAGATCTGACCAAGGCCTTCGGCCCTGTTAGTCATGGAAAATTAGGTTATGGAAAAGTATCAAAATTTGGGTGCCCAGAGAAGTTCATCAATATTGTACATTAATTTCATAATGGCATATTTGCCCGGGTTCTGGATAATGGACAAAACTCTAGTGCCTTCCCAGTCACCAGTGGAGTGAAACAGGGCTGTGTGCTTGCTCCCATGCTTTTTAGCATGATGTTTTCAGCCATGTTGACAAATGCTTTCAATGAGGATGAACACAGCCACAAGGTCAATTACCATATTGATGATAAGTTCTTCAATTTGGAAAGGTTACAAGTCAAGACCAAAGTGGAAGGTGTGTTGGTGCATGATTTTCTGTCTGTAGATGATTGTGCACTCAATGCAAACTCTGAAGCTGAGATGGAACAAAATATGGATCAATTCTCTGCTGCCTGTGCTAATTTTGACCTAATAATGAACATCAAGAAAACACAAGTGCTCTATCAGCCACCACCACACCATCCATACATGGAACCATTGATTACAACAAATGGAGAAGTTTTGAATGCTGTGGATAAGTTCACTTACTTTGGTAGTGTACTTTCCAGGGTTGTACACATTGACAGTGAGGTTAAGGCACACATTACCAGAGCTAGCTCAGT
>JAQQSK010012063.1:0-12027 GCA_028658325.1 Potorous gilbertii
CAAATGGGGAGAAAATTTTGGAACCCAAAATCTTGTGAAAATGAATGTAAAAAGTTAAATTTATTAAAATAAAAAAATTATAATAATAATATTGATGTGAAGTTTTATGGCCTAGTATATGGTCAATTTTTGTGTAGGTGCCATGTACCACTGAGAAAAAGATATATTACATTCTATCCCCACTTAGTTTTCTCCCAGTGATCTACCATATCTAACTGTTCTAAAATTCTATTTATATCCTTAACTCCTTTCTTGTTTATTTTGTGGTTTGATGTATCTAGTTCTGAGATAGAGAGATTGAGGTCCCCACTAATATTGTTTTGTTGTCTATTTCTTCCTTCTTAATTTCTCTAAGAATTTGGATGTTATATCATTTGGTACATATATGTTTAGTAATGATATTACTTCATTGCCTATGGTACCTTTCAGCAGGATGTGGTTTCCTTCCTTCCTTATCCATTTTAATTAGATCTAGTGCATCCATTTCTAAGAAGGCAGTATTTAACTCCACCAAAAGTAAATTGCAAAGTAAAGCTTACAGAGAAATATAGGATTCTTGGCTCAGTAAGAAGGCAAATGAAGTTCATTCTTATGCTGATCGTAACAACCCAGAATGCTTTTATGATGCCTTAAAGGGTATTTATGGCCTGAAGATCTTTAGTGCATCTCAGTTAATTATTGCTGATAGAAACACATTGATAAATGATAAAGACATGATTCTGGACAGATGAGCTGAATATTTCCATAGTGTTTCAGAAGACTGTCATCAATCAATGCTGAAGCCATTGACTATATACTCAAGTTGAAGTCTAGCCAAACTTCCAACTTAAGAAGTTTTGAGTGCCATTAGGCTTTTCTCTTGTGGCAAAATTCCTGGTGCTGATTCTATGCCAGCTTCAGACCATTCTCTATCACTGCAACTATTTCAGGAAAACATGTATCTACCTCCAACTTGGCTAATCTAGCCTTCATTTGCCAACCTTGTTTCATTCAAGGCTGTTATTTGGATGTGATGTCTGCTGAATTCTCTCACAGCAAAAACAGTTCATTTCCCAGGTGTACTGGATTTTGTATTACATTTGTGTGTACCTTCCATGTACCAATGGTGAGTGAAATCATCTTTGAAAAACTTTTGTACATGTTTTTTGCATTTTTTAATCACAGAGTGAAATTCCCTTCTGCCATGCCAATCGGACCAGGGTCTAGTGAAGCAGACAATTTTTAGGGCACCTTTTCTAGCCCCTTCCTACTTTCAGGAGGTGAGTGATGCAGGCCTTAAAAAGAGTACTCAGTCACCCAGTGGGCTGCTGAATCCCATTGCTACTCCAGTCCAGTGAGAAAATGACACTATGGCCAGGGTTGCCTGTGTGCAGGGTTGTGACTACAGCTCCCAGTGTATCCATACTTGCTACTATATCATTTACTGTTTCCATAGGACTTTAACACTGGTAAAATACTGTGGATGATGTCTCTTGGCTCATTAAGTGCAACAGAGTGGCTTGAGGCTATCAGTCTTACTCTCTCTTCTAGAGAGTCACCAAAGTCCATTGATCCTCAGGACAAAGTGGATTACTTTGGCCTCTTTGGTGTCTAAACAACTTCTAAGCATTCCACAACATCATTTTCAGCCACCTTCATGGCTACTGGAATAAACTGTTCTCATCTTCTCATTCTGCTAGGGGAAGTTTTCACATGTTTGGGTGAATATTCCCCTAAGTCACTGAAGGATCTGAGACTTCTCAGTCACACCCTCAACCTGGTGCAGACCATCTGCCAAAATGGTTTGAGACTTATATGAAGTATATATTCAAAGTTATTATATTAAAAAATTTATATTTTATATATACTTTGGGACCATAATTGCAAAGGACACATGATGAAACATGCTATCTACTTTTGGATAGAGTACTGATGGATTCAGAGTACAGATTAAAGTAAAATGAGGAGAACCAAGTGAACACTGTATAGAGTAATAACAATGTTGTTTGAAGAACAACTTTGAGTGAATGTCATTTTTTCTCCTATAAATTACCAATACAAATGACAAATGAAGAAGATACCATCTGCATGGAGAAAACATAGATAAACAGAAATATGTATAAAATGATTTTATATAAATATACATATTTCAGTCTAATGGTAGCCACCTCTAGGGCAGGAGATCCTACCTCATGCCTCAGGACTAGAACTTGATTATAGTAATAGCTGCTAAAAGCAAAATAAAATGAAATAGAAATCAAAACAAGTAAGCAAAGGAAGAGGAACCTAACCAAAGATAGACAGAGAAGATCTGGGTTCATATTCAGAGGAACGTAGTGGAGCAAAAAAAAGTCACTTCTTTTTTAATAAGAAACATCAAATGACCCCAACCATAAAAAGAGTTCTTGGAAGAACTTTAAAAAGACTAAAAATTAAAGAGAGAGAGAGAGAGAGAGAGAGAGAGAGAGAGAGAGAGAGCAAGAAAAAATTAGAAATATAAAGCAATCAAAAACAGTGAAGAAAATTATGAAAGGAAAATAAACCAAGTGGAAATAGAGAATCAAAAATTTGGGTTGGAAATTTGTTTCACTCTCTCTTTTTGTGGGTTGTGCTGCTCTAGAGCATTATTTTTATAGGTATTTGGAAGGGTTTAGAGGAGAGCTCAGGAAAGTCCCTGTCTTTACCCCACCATCTTGCTCATGTCCACCAAACCAACATAATTTTTAAAATGACTTTTACCTAACTACTCTATTTATTCAACATCATCCCAATTAAATTATTTTTTATCTTTTATTTTTTTAAAGATTTAAATTTATTTATTTACTTTTCATTTTCAACATTCATTTACACAAGATTTTGAGTGCCAAATTTTCTCCCCATTTTCCCCTTTCCCCACCCCAAGATGTCATGTATTCTGATTACCCCTTCCACCAAGATTGGCCCTCGTTTTTATCATCCCTACCCCTTATCCTCTACTCCATTAAGGGCAAGATAGATTTCTATACCCCATTGCCTATATATCTTATTTCTCAGCTGCAATTTTTTATCATTTGTTTTTAATACTTTGAGTTTCAAATTCTTTCTTTTACATGAGATAATTTACCCCATTCTATCTCTTCTCTTTCTCCCAATACATTCCTTTCTCACCCCTTAACTTTATTTTTAGATATTGTCTCTTCATATTCAACTCACCCTGTGCCCTCTATCTATCTATCTATTCATCTCTTCCATCTACCCTAATACTGAGAAAGGTCTCATCAGTTACAAATATCATCTTTCCATCTAAGAATGTAAGCAGTTCAACTTTAATAAGTCCCTTATGATTTCTCTTTCCCATTTACCTTTTCATGCTTCTCTTAATTCTTGTATCTGAAAGTCAAATTTTCTAGTAAACTCTGGTCTTTTTATCAAGAATACTTGAAAGTCCTCTATTTCATTGAATATCCATTTCTTTCCCTGAAGTTTTCCTCAGTTTTCCTCAGTAAGTGATTATTGGTTTTAATTCTAACTCCTCTGACCTCCAGAATATCATATTCGATCCCTTAATGTAGAAGTTGTTAGATTTTGTATTATCTTGATTGTGTTTCCATAATACTGAAATTATTTCTTTCTGATTACTTACAATATTTTTTCCTTGACCTGGGAACTCTGAAATTTGGCTAAAATATTTCCAGGAGTTTTCCTTTTAGTATCTCTTTCCAGAGGTGGGTTTTTTCAATTTCTATTTTACCTTCTGGTTCTAGAATATAAAGGAATTTTTCCTTGATGACTTCCTGAAAGGTAATGTCTAGGTTCTTTTATTTTGATAGTGGCTCTCAGGTAGTCCAATAACTTTTAAATTATTTCTCCTGAATCTATTTTCCTAATCAGTTGTTATTCCAATAAGATATTTCATATTTTCTTCTTTTTTTCATTCTTTTGGTTCTGTTTTACCATTTCATTTCTCATGAAGTCTTTAGCTTCCATTTGCTCCATTCTAATTTTGGAGGAATTATTTCATTCAGTAAGCTTCTGATCTTCTTTTTCCATTTGGACAATTCTATTTTTTAAGGCATTCTTTTTCTCATTGACTTTCTAGACTTCTTTTGCCATTTGGATTAGTTCATTTTTTAAGGTATTGTTTTCTTCAGCCTTTTTTGGGGTCTCCTTTAACAAGCTATTGAATCAGTTTTCATGATTTTCTTGCATTGCTCTAATTTCTCTTCCATTTTTTCCTCCACTTCTCTTATTTTATCTTCAGAATCCCTTTTCAGTTCAACCCTGTCCTGTGACCAATTCATATTCCTCTTGGAGATTCTTCAGAGTAGAGAGGGGAGGGAGAAAAAAAATTAAATAAAACCTATACAGCAGAGAACAAAAGAAAATGAACAAGGAAGCAAAGAAAATCTGGGAAGCTTTGAAAATATTGCATAGTATTTATTATATATGTTTTCTTGAAATACAAATTTATTGGTTTTTATTGAATCATTTCTCATGGTCTATAGTGTACATGAAATATTTTTTTTCTTTTCCCATTTTGTATTTGTTTAAAATAAAAAACATTACCCCAAAAACAGATAAGCTGAGTGTGAAGCTGATTGCCTATGATCTCTGCTACTGTGGTGGCTATGGCTAGTAAAGCATTTAAACTTGAGTGTGTTAAGTCAATGGGGTATTTCTACTAAGTAAAGTACAAATATGTTGAGTCCAAGAGAGCAGGAAGCTACCAGACTGCCTAAGGAGAGATGAACTGCTTAGGTTCATAATGAAGAATGTCAAATCTCCTGTGCCAATTAGTAGTGGAATCATATGCATTAAAGACTACTGTGCTTCCAGTATGGGTGAGATATGAAGACACATGTATTATGTATGTGTATATGTAAGTACATGCACAAATATACACATATGCATACTATATTTTGATATTCACTTATTATATATGCACATATACACATACCTGCATCTTCCTATATATCTAAATGTACATTTTATTGTATACTTAACATATGTCTACGTATATGAATGTATACGTGTTTGCATGTCCATATATGTATAGAGATAATGACAGTGAAGCAAAATTCCAAAAATTTAAAATGTTCAGATTAAGAGAACCAAAATAGATAATTTAAATAACTGAATCCTGGGGAGGGGAGGAATTGAAGAAGACATAAAGACGTAAAGAAAAAAATCCTTGGACTAGATGTCTTTACAAAAGAATCTAATCAAAAATGAATTAATTTCAATATTATATAAACTGTAAACTTATAAACCAAATCCCTTATACCTTAAGAATATGGTCTTAATACTATTGAAAGACAAAGCAGAAAGAATATAGACCAAATTCCCTAAAGGGCATTGATGCGTAAATATATCTGATGATGTCACTCCTCCATTCAATAAACCTGTCATTTTTCTATTACTCAAATATAAAATCCTGTTTTTGGATTTTAAACCCTTAATAACTTGACTCCTTTCTACTTTTCTAGTCTTCTTACTTCTTGCTCCCCTCCATGTATTCTGCTATCCAGTGACACTGGTCTTCTTCTTCATATAGGATGCTCTGTCTCCTGACTGCATTTTCATTTGCTATCTCCTATACTTAGAGTTCTCTCTATTTTCATCTTTGTATTCAGGCTTTCTGGAATCTTTTAAGTCTCAGTTATGATCCCATCTTTTACAAAATTTCTTTCCTAGTCTCCATCAAACCTATTCCCCTCCCTCCAAGATTACCAGCAATTTTTACAAATGTACACATTAATAAACCTATATACATATATGTACATATGTAATGTATGTAAATGTTATAATGATGATTCTATCAATTAATGCAGAAAAAGCTTTTAGCAATATGTAGCACCCATTCATTTTAAGGAAAAAAGGAATATCATGGAAGCTATATTAGATATTATACTATACTATACTATATTATATATTATATAAACTATAAACTTATAAACCAAATCCTTTATACCTTAAGAATATGGTCTTAATACTATAGAAAGACAAAACAGAAAGAATAGAGACCAAATTCCCTAAAGGGCATTGATGCATAAACATATCTGATGATGTCACTCCTCCATTCAATAAACAATTTTTGTGATCATCAAATGAGACATTTTAAAGGGAAAATAAAAAAGGCCTTGGGACAGAGCTTTGGGGTACAGCACTGTGGATATGACATCAATGAAGGTTCAGCCAAGGAAACTGATAAAGAGGTGGATGATGATGCAGGTTGAAGAAGCAGACAAAATATTGTTATGAAAATTCATAATAGACAATATCCAAAAGGTAAAGGTAATGAACAGTGGTGAAAGGTCAAGTAGAATGAGAATTAAGAAAAAGCCTTTGAATTAGAAAATTCAGAGATCATTAGTAACTCTAAAGAGAACAATTTCAGTTGAATTATGAGATCAGAATTCAGACTATAGAGACTTTAGACAAAAGTTAGAGAAGCAGATGTGGAAGAACACTTGCATTTGCAAGGACTCTGATGGCTAAGAAAGGAAAGAAAGCTATACTGTGATACGTTTCATAGACAGCAGCATCTAACGAGAGATGGAATTACCTAATGAATATAGAAAAACTTGAATGTGTTTTAGGCAGCTAGAAAAGAGCCAATATCTAGAAGACATGAAAGTAGGAATGATAATGGGAGCAAGTTTCTGGAGAAAACCAGAGGGAAGATGCAAGGGCTACATGCAGAAAGGTTGGAGTTGGCAAGAAGAACCATCTTGGACTGGAACTAGGGGAGGAGATGATTGGGGTTGTTGTTAGAGGAATAAGAAGGGGAAGTTCACAGTGAATGGCCTTAATTTTTCTTCACAAATTAATATGATGTGAAAAAAAAGGTATCAATAAAATTTTGACAGAAAAAAGTAAAAGACCACACACAGGAATGTAGGAATTAAATAAAGAGCTAAATCCTAGGTTACCTACCTTATCCTTGAAGATCTTGCCTTTATGATTCCCCTTTCTTTACACTCTTCAAAAAAAATGTGAATTATTTGAAATCCCACTGAATTCAATGACTGAACTATATAAAATAAGTAGCAAAAGGATCAATTTATTTAACAGAGGAATATAGAATTGCTTTTAATGCCATTTTTTCTTAATTAGTGAGTTAATTCTGTTATTTCAACTTTCCTTGGAAATTGTTCTAAATCTTATCTCCTTCCAAATCACCTGTGGCATTTACTCTTCTCACTCTCTTCCCCTTAACTAAATTCATTGAGAAAGCCATCTATACTCTTTACCTCCCTGTCTTGTCTTAATCTCTTCTAAACCTTCTATAACCTGGCTTCAGATATTGATTCTTCAATTGATTTCAACCTATCAGTGATTTCTGAACTAATAAATTTATTGACCTCTTCCCAAATTTTATACTTCTTTACTTTTCTGAAGCATTTTACAGTGTTGAGTCCATATTCTTTCTGTATATTCTTTCCTTCCTAGGTCTTTGCATTCTTTAAATCTCTGCCTTGGTCAATCGTCTTTTTCCCTGCTATAATTGTTTATCTTTATTTTTAGTTCTAAATTCTCTCCTTCCCTTTGCCTCCTCCTATTGAGAAGGCAAAAAATACAATACCTACAATACAAATGAAGTCACATAAAATATATTTTCCACATTAACTTTATTGTAAAAAAAAAGGCAAGAAAAATAAAGGGGAAAATATGCTTCAATCTGTACTCAGTTCATCAGCTCTTTGGGGGCTGAGAGAAATATGTCTTTTGAAATTGCTGTATTGTATTGGCCAGAGTAATTAATTCTTTTGTAGTTTATCATCTTCACAATATTGTTCCTACTATGTAAAATGTTCTCCTGGTTCAGCTCACTTTACTTTGTATCAGTTCTTACAAGTCTTCCTAGGTTTTTCTGAAACTATTCCCTTCATCATTTCTTATAGCACAATACTATTCCATCACAATCATATACTATAATTCATTCAAGTAATGCCCAATGATGGGCATTCCCTCAGTTTCTAATTCTTTGCCACCACAAAATGAGTTGCTACAAGTATTTTTGTACATATGATTCCTTTTCCTTTGATCTCCTCTTTCATTTCTTTCTATGCTATATGATTTATTGATCTCATTAACTCCTGTGGATTCAATTATCATTTTTATAAGATAATACCCCAATATATATGTCGAGTCCTAGCCATCTTTTGAGTTACAGTACTCTATTACTAACCGAGTTTTCGAATCTTCAGTTGGATGTTTCATAGACATTTCAAACTCAAAATGTCAAAAATAGAACTCAATATCTTTCCCCAAAAATCTTTCTTTCTCTTAAACTTCTCTATTACTCTTGTGTATGCCACTATCCTCCCAGTCATCCAGGCTTCCAACTTTACTGTCATTCATTCCTCATTCACCTCATATATCTTATTCATTGTCAAATAGTTTCACTTCAACATTCACAACATCAATTAGATGTATTTTCTTCTGTCCACTTATACAACTGCCTGTTTAATTCAGTACCTCATCACTTCTTGCCTATGCTATTAAAATCATCTTCTAATTTGTCTCTCCACTCTACTATATCACTTCCATAGGTACAACATGATTTTTCCAAAACATAGGTCCAAGTATGCCACCATCCACTTTATAAACTCCAGAGGTTCTCTGTCACCTCTAAGACCAAATATAAAGTCTTTTGCTTAGCATTTAAAGTACTTTGTAAAACCATGGTTCCTTACTATCTTTTCAGTCTTTTTACAATTTACTGCCCATCTAAATTTACCTTCCTTTGGAGAGGAGAAGAAAGGGGAAGTGGAGACAAATAGGAGAGGAGGAACTGAGTCACCCAGCTACCTGGGTCCCCATTCAGGAAGCTGTGTCTACTCAAAAATGTTGTATTTGTCCTTCATTGCTGAAGAAGACCATGCCATCAGAGAAATGATGACATGACTTGCATTTGTCTTTGTTTTGAGTGAGGGAGGGCTGTGCAAGGTCACCAGCCTCATGTGTTTTACTGGCTAAATTCCTTCTCTTCCCTTCCCTTTCCATCCCTTTCTTTTCTCAAAACCTTAAACACATTCTGAAGCTCATACATTGGAGGACATTAGCCCCTACCTAAGGGCTGGCTTCTGGACCCTCCTGGCTTAAGAGTGATTATAAATAGTAACTGTTGCTGTTTCCTTCCCAATCTGATGTCATTTTTTTTCCTTCTATGCCTCACTAAAGGGGCCATCTGCTGGCTATTTCTTAAAGAGGCCTATTCACTGAATGGGTATTAACTCACCCTGAGTGAGTTCCTGAATAGACCTTTGCCTAAAGGGACCAAAATTTTCTATTGCATCCTGGGCCATCTCCAGTCATTCTGATGAATATCTGGTCACTGGATTCAGACTCTGAAGGCAAAGTGAGGCTGGTGACTTGCACAGCCTTCCCTCACTCAAACAATATCAAGTGTAAGTCATGTCATCATTTCTCTGATGGCATGCTCTTCTTCAGCACTGAAGGATGAGCACAACAACAACAATTTACTGAATGCAGATTCATTCTACAATCCAACTACACTATCATGCTTGCCGTTCCTCAAACACAATATTTCATTTACCATTTTTGTGCCTTTCTACTGACTTTTCCCATGACAATATTCTTCCTCAACTCCATCCAAAGGTGTACTAAAATCACTTCATACTGGTTCACAAATGCCAACTGTTAAATTTTCCATAAAAGCATGTATTTACATCTCAGAAATCAGTAAATACTATAAATCAAAGTTTGAGTTATTGTTTTGCTATTAGTCTGAACTTTAAGAAAGTGATGGAGAAAATGTAAATAATTTAGATTAAACTAAAAAGCATTTTAATTTTTTAAAGTAATTTAAAAATATTTACATTGCCTCTATCTCTTAGTTTTCTAAGGTTTCCTTCAAGATTCAGCTCAAATTCCATCTGCAGAAAGCATTTCGTGGTTTTGCCTCATATGTTACTGCTGTCTCCTCAGAAAATAACCTTTCCACTATGTATGTGTGTGTATATGTATATAGGTACATTGACATTTATACACTTTATACCATGATTTACATGCTTTATGCCCAATTAGAAAGTGAATTCTTTGAAGACAGAATTTGGCTTTGCTTTCTTTTACACCCTCTACCTTTATAGTAAATACTTAATAAATACTTATTGACTGAATGATTACTTTTGTCAACTGAATAAGTAGTTATAATGAACAGATTAGAGAGTTGCCTGGAGGGCACTTAGAGATACAGTGACTTGCTCAGGGTCACACAAATATGTATCAGAGTTACCATTTGAATCTAATCCTTCCTTTACCTCAACTGTGGCTATATCTCTGTGGCATAATTCCCTACTAAATTATGTTTCCCAATTATATTAGTTTCCCAGTCTTCAAGTATGTTTAATGTAATCCTTAAATATTAAACTATTCAGTACATATTGAATTAAATCATCATTATAACCATTATCTTGTATTTCTGAACAGTATGAAAAAAATGGTAATTGTTTCTCTAGTCTTTCTACCTCTACATCTACAAGGACACACACATAGTTATCTCTTCATATAGATGTATATATATACACATACACACATAATGTCTTTCTCTCTAACACATACATATGTATTTGTATATATACTTGTATATATTTAAAGGAAAAATATGCATGTAACACGTATAGAGACATATCATAAAGAGATATCTAATCTCTTTCTAATGTATGCATATATGTATATGCAAATACATGCAAATATGAGTATAAAAACACATACATGGGCAACTAGGCAACACTGAATAGAGAACACCAAACCTGGAGATTAGGCCTAGAGTTCCTACCTTCATGGTAGGAACTTTGTATCTCACACAGAAACTGCTGGAATGATCAGCAACTAATGACACATAAAAGTTTTCCTATTTAAATTAAATTGAAAATAATTATACCTTTTAAAAGCGGTCAGAGAGGTTATGTTATGTTCTTATATGTACTTAGCCTTAACAAACACAATGGATTATAACACAAAAGTATTTAGTTCTAACAAATGTAAATTAATGTAAAAGTATTTATTTACTCAGTTTTCTAATCTGTAAAATGAGGAAGATTGACTAGAGAGTTTCTGAACTTCCTGCTTTGAATTAGGATCTATGGTTCTGTGACCCAATAATATGATCCCAGAAACAGGATCCACTCATCTCTCAATCAATCATATGAGTTAATCTACTTTTAGGCTTGTCCTTAGATAGTTCACTAACCTAATACCAAAAGTAGAGATGACTACTTTGACAGCTACGTGGTGAGGAAATTTACAGGTCCTTTTGCTCCAGTCCACTTTGACATTTCTTAAAACTGTCTTATCTCTCATTGCCCCAAACTAATGGATCCATGAATTATCTGCCATTTAGAATAATCAGGACTACGATTTTACTCCATTATTCCAGATAATAAAGTGTACTGTTCTTTAACTATGTGGGAATTTAAATGACAAAAGCAATTGAATTACTTCTAGTGCTGTGCAAGACATCATTTTAACTTTAACTTCCAAAAAATGATTCATCCAAACCATATTTCCTCTGATTTGTAAGGACAAGAAAATTTAAAATTGGAGTTAACAGGGCTGAGCGCCCAAAGTACAGAAGGTAGTACTTATTTCCATCCCTTAAGGAAGATGTGAAGTTTCTCCAGATTTAGATAATGATGTGTGAATATTTTAAATTTCAAACCCTTGTTTTTGACAGAAAAGGTACTTAGCAAAAGATCATGCTCACATTTGCATTCCTTACAGCATTTGCCATCCACATATGTAAGGGCAGACTTAGATGGACAATCAGGAAATGAACAGGCCAGTGCTTCACACTGGATGGTGCCATTCTAAGAAGAAAATAACACATAATGTTGGACAAAAATTCTAGTTTCCCAGTCTTAAAGTATGTCTAATCTGTTCCATAAATATTAAACTATTCAGTACATATTGAATTAAATTATAAATAAAACTATTCTCTTGTTACTCCTTAACAGCATAAAATTTTGGTAATCATCTCCCTGAATAAGTTTTATAGATAGAAATACTTATTTCTTTCTCTCATATACATATATCTAATGTCTT
>JAQQSK010012064.1:0-12027 GCA_028658325.1 Potorous gilbertii
AATTTTCTTTTCAGCTCTGGTCTTTTCATCAAGAATGCTTGAAAGTCCTCAATTTCATTGAAAGACCATATTTTCCCCTGAAGTATTATACTCAGTTTTGTTGGGTAGGTGATTCTTGGTTTTAGTCCTAGTTCCTTTGACTTCTGGAATATCCTATTCCACACCCTTTGATCCCTTAATGTAGAAGCTGCTAGATCTTGTGTTATTCTGATTGTATTTCCACAGTACTGGAATTGTTTCTTTCTAGCTGCTTGCAATATTTTCTTCTTGACCTGGGAACTCTGGAATTTGGCCACAATGTTCCTAGTAGTTTCTCTTTTTGGATCTCTTTCAGGTGGTGATCAGTAGATTCCTTGAATACTTATTTTGCCCTCTGGTTCTAGACTATCAGGGCAATTTTCCATGATAATTTCCTGAAGGAGGATGTCTAGGCTCTTTTTCTGATCATGGCTTTCAAATAGGCCCATAATTTTTAAATTGTCTCTCCTGGATCTATTTTCCAGGTCAGTTGTTTTTCGAATGAAACATTGCACATTATCTTCCATTTTTTCATTCTTTTGGTTTGTCATTTCTTGGTTTCTCAGAAAGTCATTAGCCACTATCTGTCCCATTCTAATTTTGAGAGAATTATTTTCTTCAGTGAACTTTTGAACCTCATTTTCCACTTGATTAATTCTGCTCATTGGCTCTTTGTACATCTTTTGCCAGTTGAGTTAGCCTGTTTTTCAAGGTGTTATTTTCTTCAGCATTTTTTTGGGTCTCCTTTGGCAAGCTATGACCCGTTTTTCATGTTTTTCTTGCATCTTTCTCATTTTTATTCCCAGTTTTTCCTCCACCTGTCTAACTTGATTTTCACAATCCTTTTTGAGCTCTTCCATGGCCTGAGCCCATTGGATATCTATTTCAGATGTTTGGGATACCGAGGCTTTGACCCCTATATCTTTACCTGATGGTAAGCATTGTTCTTCCTCATCAAAAAGGAAAGGAGGAAACATCTGATCACAAAGAAAGTAACCTGCTATGGTCTTATTTTTTTTTCCCCTTTTCTGGACATTTTCCCAGCCAGTTACTTGGCTTCTGAGATTTCCCTCCTCCCCTGCCTAGATCAGCCCAGCTAGTGCTTGGGGTCTGAGATTCAAATGCTGGTCCCTAGCCTCAAGGCTTTCAGTGGCGTGTGGGGCTGCTATTCAGTGGGATTAAGTTCAGGTTCTCAGGTTGGGGCAGGACAGCCTCCCAAACTCTGTTCCCTCAGGGTGTTTATGCTGAGACCTTCAGTAATGGAGATGCTGTGGAGCTCCTGCCTGCTCTGGGAGTCTCTGGCTGTCTGCCTGCTGCCTCTGCTGCTCCCTCACGAGGGGGCCTGAGTTATGGAGACACCCTGCTTCCCACTTGGCCAGCCTAGAAGTCTGTCTCACTGACCTTCACTGTGGGTCAAAGAGCCTTTGTGACCTGCCAGAGATTCCATCACTGAAGCCTGCTCAGATCTGCTCTTCTTGGAGCTGTGAGGCCAGGGAAGGGCTTGGCTCTGCTCCTGTCTGGTGCATGATGGACCCTTGGGGTCAGTTTTTCAGGGCTCTCCAGAATGAAAATCTCCTTCACTCAATTGCTGTGCAGCTTCCACCGCTCAAGAATTTGTTGGGAGATCTTTTTGCAGGAAATTCATGGGCTGTGGGGTCGGAGCAAGCATATGTGAATCTTTCTACTCCACCATCTTGGATCCTCCCCCTGTTCATCATTTCTTATACCAAGTAGTATTCCATCACATTCATATAACACAATCCATTCAGCCATTCCCCAGTTTATGGGCATCCCTGTGATTTCCAATTTTTGACCACCACATAAAAGCTTCTATATATATTTTTGTACATTTGGGACCCTTTCCCATTTGTAGGATTTCTTTGGTATACAGTCCTTGAGGCAATATTGCTGGGTCAAAGGGTATGAATATTTTTCTAGCCCTTTGGGCACATTTCCAAATTGTTCTCCAGAACGGTTGGATGAGCTAACAGCTCCACCAATGTATTAGTGGTCCAACTCTCCCACATCTTCTCCAACATTTATCATTTTCCTTTTTTATCATATTAGCCAATCTGATAGGTTTGATGCCCCAGAGTTGTTTTGATGTGCATCTCTCTAATCAATAGTGATTTAGAGCTTTTTTCATAAGACTATAGATAGCTTCAATTTCTTTCTCTTTGACCCTTTACCTATTGGGTAATGACTTGTATTCTTGTACATTTGACTCATTTCTTTATATATTTTAGAAATGAGGCTTTTATCATAGACACTGCTTGCAAAAAACTTTTTCCCCTTTTTCTGCTTCACTCCTAATCTTGGTTGCATTGAGTTTCTTTCTGCAAAAACTTCAATCTGGTGCAATCAAAATTATTCATTTTACACTTCATAATCTTCTCTGTCTCTTATTTGGTCACAAATTTCTACATTCTCCATAAATCTGACAAATACACTATTCCTTGCCCCCCTCAATTTGTTTGTAATATCAGACTTTATACCTAGGTCATGTATTCACTTGGACTTCATTATTCTGTAGGGTGTCAAGCATTGGTTTATGTTCAGTTTCAAACACATTTTTATCCAGTTTTCCCAGCAATTTTTGTCAAAAAAGTGAATTTTTATCCCAGAAGCTGGAGTCCTTGGGTTTATCAAAGTGTAGATTGCTATTTTCATTAACTACTGTTTCTTGAAGACCTAACCTATTTCCCTGGTTTGCCCCTCTCTTTCTTAGCCAGTATAAGTGGTTTTGTTGATTGCTGCTTTATAATACATTTTGAGATCTGTTAGGGCTAGGAAACTTTCCATTTCCTTTTATTAGTTCCTTTCATATTTGGGACCTTTTGTTAATCCAGATGAATTTTGATTATTATTTTCTCTAGCTCTAAAAAATAATTATATGGTAGTTTGATTGGTATGGCACTGACTAGGTAAATTAATTTAGATAGGATTGTCATTTTTATTATATTAGCTTGGGTCTACTCATGAGCAAATGCTGTTTTTCCACTTAGTTCTGATTCTATTTGTGGAAAAGTGTTTTGTAACTGTGTTCACATTGTCCCTGTGTTTGTTTTGGCAGGTAAATTCTCAGATACTTTCTGGTGTCCACCATGGCTTTAAATGACATTTCTCCTTCTGTCTCTTGCTGTTGGGCTTTGTTAGTAATATACAGAAATGCAGATATTTTTTTGGGGGGGAAGGGGTCATTTGTAACCTAACTTTGTCAAAGTTGTTTATTATTTCAAGTAGTTTTTCTTGATTCTCTGGGATTCTCTAATTATGTCATCATATTATCTGCAAAGAGTGATAACTTAGTTCTTTCTTTATCTCTTCTAATTCCTTCAATTACTTCCCATTCTCTATGGTCTCTCAAAGATCGCTGCCAGCAACTCAGAATCACTTCTATTATTTCTTCAGTGCCTGAGAATTTACTTGAGAAAAGGTAGTTGTCTTATTTTTTCTTATATGCCTTGTATATGAATTCATTTAAAAATTATTTTTATCTTTTTAAATTCATAATTCTTTTCTATTACATGAAAAATGAAAGCAAAAAGTAGGATTACATTGCATTGCCTGCTCTCAAATGATATCTCATGGAGCTGGCAAAGAATGTGCTTTGAGTCTCTGAGTCTTTTTTATCTCCAGTATCACATTTGTAAAAAGGAAGAAAGAAAAATCCTTTTTTGGTCCATAGATCTCACCGTTCTTAGGTTGTGGTGAACTTCATCATTCTTGACATTTTTTTTTGCGTAAATATACCACAACACCTAAAAAATTACCTTGCTTGTTGATTGCATAGGGATGTGTATTTATACTGAATTATTCAGGTTCATATTATGCACTACATTTTAGGAAGAACATTAATATGGAGGAAGTCATATAGGATGTTAAAGAGCTTCAAGTTTCTGCTCTCTGAAGAAGTTGAAAGATGTGGAGAGGCTCACTTTGGGAACAAGATTTGCAGAGAACCTAGTAAGCGTGTTTAAGAACATGAAGGAACAATGTTTGGAAGTGTTAACAAGTATTAACACACTTGCTTTCCTTGGTCCCAGAGAAAGAACTAGGAGTGATGGGTGGATTTTACAACAAGGTATGCTTAACAGTAATATAAATGAAATGGGCTTGAGGAGATGATAGTAACTCACTAGAGGCCTTCATGTTGAAGTTGTAAAACCACAGGTCATGTTAGAGAGCTTTTATTCTCATATATATTTAACTGTATCATCTCTGAAATATCTTTTAATGTAAGTGTTGTGGAGTTGTGGATTTTTAAGGTACTATTTCCCATTTCTTCCTCATCATAACTACTTCATTTTCTTAATTCAACAAATTGAAATTAACTTACTTCATTTGTCTATTTCATATTAATTAATAAAATTCGTTTTATAATTTCCTTCTATGTTACTTGTTCCTCCCCCATCAAAGAAGACAAAACATTCAGTTTTAAGTTAGCAATAGAAAGATTTGTCCAGTGAATAAAATATTGTATTGTATCATTATTTCATGTCAGCTGTTTATTCAATATTTTGTAAATAAATGAATACATGAATTTGTACTATTTTACTTTCAAATTTAATTAAGACAGAGAGATTCTGACTTTTGAGTTACTATACAAATCTTAAATAAATTTCAGGTTAAACAGCATTTTCATTTTCTTAGTAAATCTTCATTCCTAATGCAAACAAGGGGGAAAATCCTTGAATATGATTTAACAAATAAAGAGATATAATACTGAGATTCCCAACACCCAATGAGATTAAAAAGATCAAAATGTTCTCAAAAGATAGCTCATACTAGAAAATTTATAATTGTGTTTATTTGGGTAATTTTGATTTTTAAAAATTCTATATGTATAAGAATGGCATGTCTGATGCCAAATTTCCCAAGTCTTCTTTTAGTGTTTTAAATTTAATTTGAAAAAAAAAAAAGATTGCCATATATATCAGTTCCTCATTTGGGGGGGGGGGTGTTGTATCACATTGTCTTCCTACTCTGAATTTCATGTAGCTCACTTTCATGTAAAGGCATTCTTAATATTAATGAGATTCAATGAAAAATTTTTTTAAAGGTTAAATGTTACTGTTCACTGATCTAAAGAAGGCATCACAAAAGCCAAACCAAGTTCCATAACAGGAATTCAAAGGCATATGCTCTTTTATTTGGAGTTGAATTCTGACTTTTGTTTTCATTTGGCAAGAGACTTTCTCATCTATCTCCACATCCTGTGGAACTGATGAGAATGGGATCTTAACAGCTGAGAATCTGGTGCCAGTTGGATGAATCTATATTTGATAAGAGGTTTTTACCCTTCTGTCCTAGCTTTTCTTTGACAATTTGTTGTGCAGAGAATGGTAGTCATTTAACCAATTTATTGTTATGCCGGGATCACTGGAATGAGTTTCAGCAAAAAAGATGAAATGGGTGCCATTTTGAAATTTTAAGCATTTTCTTCTTGCAGAAGTACAAATTCAATACCCATTAAAATTTGTTGTGTGCTAAAAACATGCTAGGCATGGAATTATTGACAATATTTCATAGCAGACTAAAGGTTAAAAATGATTTATAATTAGACTACTTATCAGTTGTTTGCATTATGAAACTGATCAGTAAGATGTTTTACAATTAAAAAAAAAGTTTTGGGTTTTGTTTTCCCCTGGAGCACTTAACTATTTTTGAATTGCCACAGAGCATTATTTTTCTCCCCAAATCTTATGCTACTTTTATGGGTACATTTTCTCCTATTGAACTTTATGGAGATGAACAAAGTGATATTTAGTCTAAAACTCTAGATAAATTCTTTTTTAACAGGAAAATTTGGGCCATTAGATATGAAGGACATGATCATACAGCATTACCATATGTAGTACTAAATATCAAAATAGTTTACATTTATTTAGATTTACTAATATAAATGTATCATGTATATTTATTTTAACTCTAAGAGGAAGTTCATTCAAAAATCATTTTTCTATTTCACACATGAGAAAATTAAGGGAAGAGACAAATAAGTGGCAGAATTAAACTGTGATATCAAATCTTCTCACTAGGTCTAGTGTTATTTCATAATGCCAAGATCAAACCTAGGGAAAACCCTACATCTAGTTAGAGTTGTTAAACATTTCCTTAATTTGCTTTGAGTGGGTCTAAAAAATGACTTCTATTGAAAACAGCCCCTAATTTGTCTAACTCATTATTTGAATGTAATGCCATTGTCATCTTTCCTTATAAATTAAAACATTGCTAATCATTTTCAGAGAGGTGCTGGATCTAGAGCAGAGGGCATCATTACTGAAACAGTACATTTTGATGGGAGGCAAGAGATTGGAAATATCGAATTCTTTCTATAATTGGGAGATGTAATAGTTGGGGTGGAAAGCAAAATGAAAAGGAGAGCAAACAAGTGCTGTCAGTAAATGACTCTGCTATGCAGATTTCCCTTGATTTTATCTATGTGTTTGAATTTGGTTAAAAATTATAACATGGATATTAGCAACTAGTTACAGTATTTGATAAAATGACCATCCAATTATATTCATGGAATTGTTATATGGTAATTATTGAGCATGCCATGCACGTACAATTTTGTAATTTTGTGATTTGCATCAATTTAAATCAGATGTGGGCTCCATGGATTTAGATGTCTTTGTTTTCACTAATATTTAACTGAAATTTAACATTTCTTTAAATTATTTCAAACAATCTAAGAAAGGTTCCACGTTCTTCATTAGAATGCAACAAGGCTTTATTCAACCAGAAAACAAAGAAACACAAAAAAGAGCTTTGATGTCAATGAAGATTAGTAGATGGACTTAGCATCTGTGTTAGAACAGGTGTTAAATGTTTAGATAGTCTCACCTGATATTTGGGAGATTAGTTATACCTAGAAGCACACTGACTAATGAAGTCAGAGGAAAGCTGAGAAAGAATACCATCTTGAAGCAGAATGAATCTGAATTTGAGTTGGAGGTAAGAAGGAAGTCATGTAAAGAAAATTTTCCTGATTGAGCATGCACCCAGAATTTAATTCACTCAGATAACTGTGTTAGCCCCTTACAGTTAAATCAGAGGCAGCATAAATTTATATCCTTGTACCCTGTAATTTGTTAATTCTATATTGGTTAAGTTTCTTTCCTTATGCTTCCCATTTTTTTTTGTGACCAGTAAAATCCTTTTTGAGAAATTTAAATTATATCTCAGGTGATTACAGAGAACCAAAGGGTTGTGATTTTCCAAGATCTGAAAGTCTGCATACTAATCAGTAACTTTCAAAGGTGAGACTCAGATTAACAGCAGTAGGGGTAAAAAGGAAAGAAAAAATGGAAATTAGTACATTCAGTAACTTGATGCTGATATCAGGGATAGGACAAGTACAGAGAAAAATCTCAAATACAATTTTATTAGACATAGAGCTTCAAGTCTGTTCTTTACAGGAGGTCACTTCATTGGAACAAAAAGAAGAGGCTGAAGAGAGGAAAGAGAAAGAGGAACCATTAATGGATTTTGTTTTTATTTTATGGACTTTGTGCCTGCCATATAGTATCTTTATTTAGGGCAAAACAAAAATATATATTTAATTGATTTTAGAGTTTGTATCTTTTTCAAGAGAAAAAAAGGAGAAAATGAGTACTGCTACTGTTAGTAGATTGACAGAGGTCTGACAAAACAGTTGTTAGCTTAATCAGAATCTCTCTGGGTAGTGAGATTTTCCCAAAGATCAATAGATTTCCATAAATCCAAATCACAGGATGATTGCCCTTTTTGACTTTCATCTCTGGCCAAAGTACCCACATTTCTGTGATTTAGTATGAGATTAATGTAGGGATGGAAATATAATAAAAATATCTAGTTATGGTGTTATGCTTTTTTTTTAAAAAAAGAAATACTCCTAAGATTCAAGAACAAATACAATATAGGAGTGGCAAAATATCTTTTGACTTCTTAAGAGGTTTACTATTTATTTCTTTAGTGGCTGCATTACTGTGTTCTATTGTTATCATTCAGTCTTTTCAGTCATTTTTAACTTTTCTTTTTAATCCCATTTGGGGTTTTGTTGGTGGAGATATTGAAGTGTTTTGCTATTTCCTTCTCCAGCTCATTTTACATATGAGAAAACTAAGGCAAACAAGATTAAGAGATTTGCCCAGGGTCACACAGCCAGTAAGTTTCGGATATCAAATTTGAATTTAGGTAGATGAGTCTTCCTGACTCTAATACTGGCACTACATTTACTATGTCACCTAGCTGCTCCATTGTCTTCTTTAGTAGAGGAATTTTCTGTCTTATTGATTTTTATGCAAGAACTGAAAGTACTGTAGAAAGAAAACTGCATTAGAAGAGGCCTCCTTATTTGAATTTCCCATTCTCTGCTTTTTCCTCATCAGTAACTTGTCCAATTAGGCAACATGTTTTATTCCTTATTAAAGAGAGAAAAGGATAAATAGAACAAAATAGAGTAGATAGGAATGGATAGTTATTAATTATAACAGAACGGGAATATGATGTACCAATAAAATAGAAGTTGATAACAGAGTGGATTAGAAACCAGGATCCAATATGTTGTTTACAAGAAACATACCTGAAACAGAAGGACACACACTCACACACATTTAAAATAAAGTGCTAGAGCAGAATCTATTATGTATCCAATGAAGTAGAAAAGAACATATCAATGAATTGGGCATGCAACTAAAAAAAAGCTACAAAAAGAAAAATTAAAAACCCCCAATTCAACAACAAAATAGAGTTCTGAAAATCAAAGAAGAGACGAATAGAACTGAAAGTAAACACCCATTGAACTTATAAATAAAAATAGAAGTTAGATTAACAATAACAGCAAAACAATAAAATATATAATCCTTGACGTAATATCATTAAAAAAGCAGAAGAAACCAATTTACCAGTATCAAAAATGAATAGGGTGGATGCATCACCAAAGAGAAAGTTAAAGAAATTATTAGCACTTATTGTGCCCACTTATGTGCTAGTAAAACTGACAGTCTATGTGAACTTGATAAATATTTACAAAAATATAAAATACCTAGATTAAATAAAAGAAGATATTTAAATAACGTTATCTTAGAAAAAAGAAATGAAGAAGTCGTCAATTAGTTGCTTAGGAAATTAATTCCCAGAACCATATGAATTTACAAGTAAATTTTTCCAAACATATGAGGAAAAATTCATCCCAGTACTCTATAAATCATTTGAAAAGAATTCAGAAAAATAAGAGTCCTAAAATATGTTTTATAACACAAATAAAATTTTGATACCTAAAGTAGAGAAAGCAAAAACAGAGAAAGAAAACTATAGACCAATTTCAATAATGAATAATCAGTGCAAAAATTTTAAAGGAAAGATTAGGAAGGAGATTAAAGCAATATGTCATGAAGATCATACAATTTGTTAGGGTGGGATTTGTACTAGGAATGCTGGCCTGGTTCAATATTAGGAAAACTGTCACCACAATTGACTATTTCAATAATAACAACAAAAAACATAATTAGATCAGTAGATAGAGATTTCTTATTTCTTTTTAAATTAATCAATTTATTTTAGTTTTAAATATTCACTTCCACAAGTTTTTGAGTTTTAAATTTTCTCCACCTCTCTCCCCTCCCTCCTCCCCAAGATAACATGCAATCTGATAAACTCTACAGATACATTTTTATTAAACATAGTTTCACATTAGTCATGTTGTAAAGAAGAATGAGAATGAATGGGAGGAAGCATGAGAATGAAAAGAAACAAAAAACAAAAAATGAGAGAGAGCAAATAGTATGCTTTGATCTGCATTCAGACTCCATAGTTCTTTCTCTGAACATGATAGCATTTTCCATCATGAGTCTTTTGCAAGTGTCTTAGATCTTTGAATTGCTGAGAAGAGATGAGTCCATTAAAGTTAGTCATTGCACAATGTGGCTCTTACTGTGTACAATATTCCCCTCGTTCTGTTTATTTCACCCAGCATCAGTTCATATAAGTCTTATCAGGTTTTTCTGAAGTTTGCTGCTCATCATTTCTTTCTTATAGCATTCTTTCTTATAGTATTCAATTACATTCATATAGTACAACTTGTTTGGCCATTCCACAATTGATGGACATCCCCTCAATTTCCACTTCTTGGCCACTACAAAAAGAGCTGTTATGAATATATTTGTACATGTGAGTACTTTCCCCATTTTTATGATCTCTTTGAGATATCCTAGAAGTGGTATTGCTGTGTCAAAGAGTATGCATACTTGTATAATCCTTTGTGCATAGTTCTAAACTGCTCTCCAGAATGGTTGGATCAGTTTACAACTCCACCAACAATGCATTAGTGCTTCAATTTTCCCACATTTCCTCCAATCATTTTCCTGTTCTGTCATGTTAACCAATCTAATAAGTGTGATGTGGTACCTTAGAGTTGTTTTGATTTGCATCCGTAGTTATTTAGATCATTTCTTCATATGATTATAGATAGCTTTAATTTATTTATCTAAAAACTGCCTGTTCATGTCCTTTGACCATTTATCAATTAAGGAATGACTTGTATTCATATAAATTTGACTCAGATCTCTATATATTTTAGAAACGAGGCATTTATCAGAGACAGTAATTGTAAAAATTCTTTCCCAGTTTTCTGCTTCACTCCCAATTTTGTTTGCATTGTCTTTGTACAGAAACTTTTCAACTTAATGTAATCAAAATCCTTCATTTTATATTTCATAATGTTCTCTAACCCTTGTCTGGTTATAAAATCTTCTGTTCTTCATAAATCTGACAGGTAAACTCTTGCTTGCTCTCCCAGTTTACTTATAGTATCATCCATTACATTTAAAATTTATATCCATTTTGATTTTATTTTGCTATGTGGCATAAGATATTGGTCTATGCCCAGTTTCTACAATACTATTTTCCATTTTTCCCAGCATTCCAGAAGCTAGTGTCTTTCAGTTTATCAAATATTAGATGACTATAATCATTAACCGCTATGTCTTGTGTACACAACCTCTGTTGCTTAGCCAGTAACCAAGTAGTTTTGATTGCTGTTTTATAATACAATTTGAGATCTGGTATGGTTACAGAACCTTACTTAGCATTTCATTTCATTAATTCCCTTGATATTCTGGCACTTTTGTTCTGAATTTTGCTATTACTTTTTCCAGCCCTATAAAATAATTTTTGGTAGTTCGATTGGTATGACACTGAATAAGTTAATCAATTTATGTGGAATTGCTATTTTTATTAGCTCAGTCTACCCACAAGGAAATGATGGTTTTTCAAATTATTTAGATCTGCCTTTATTTGTGTGAAAAGTGTTTTGTAATTTTATTCATATAGCCTCTGGATGTCTTTTTGCAGGTAGAATCCCAAATATTTTATAGTGTTTACAGTAACTTTAAATTTCTCTTTCCATCTCTTGCTGTTTGGTTTTGTTAGTAGCATATAGAAAAGCTGATGATTTCTTGTATCAGTAAGCATCCCTACATACACAGGGGGACCTACTGTCACAGGTTCTTATTTCTGCATTCAGAAAAGAAAAGGCAACTTTTGAGGGGTTAACAATCACTTTAATCAACAGAGGTATCAGAGAAAACCCAAGTCAAAATTTCAGAGAAAATACAAAGAAATCCAAAATCAACAGATATACTTGCAAAATATCTGACCATTACATACATGTACAGTTACCAGAGAGGGAAGTATCAACTTCTGGATTTTAGACAGGTATCTCCTTAGCAGCTTCCAAGGGTCTCTCTGGCAAAGAAACACTTCCAGTCAGTAAGCCCTAAAGTAAAACCTCACCCTCAGAGTTTTTATATGCTTTTTAGAGTCAGAAGGCATAACCCTATTACCCAGTGCCTCAATATAAAGAAAAACAAATGGTACATGGGACTATCCTACAAAACAACTCCCCTAATCAAGCTTCCCACAATGGGCACGCCCATCAATGAATGAGAAAGATCCTCCCCAATCACATTATTCAATCAGAGGCACTTTTAGTAAAACAAAAACTGTAAAAATTCTTAATTTGAT
>JAQQSK010012065.1:0-12026 GCA_028658325.1 Potorous gilbertii
ATTCCTATGCCTGGTCTCTACTGGAACCCTCAAAACTCTTTAGAGACCCTGTCAACAGTCCTCAGTGCCTTGTCAGGCACATAGTAGGTGCTTAATAAATGTTGATTGATAAGCTTATTCTTATGCTTGGCTTCTACCTACTGTAGCCCTCAAGACTTTCCTGAGACCCTGTAGCCTAGCATCATCAGGCAGCATAGTCTTCAGTGCCTAGCACATAGTAAGTGATTAATAAATGTTTGTCAATTGATTTTGTCAATTGATTTTGAATTGATATGCCAAAATGGGCGAATTCCCAAATTCATCGTCTAAAAAGAAAGGGAGTGGACTCAAATATTGTGTCTCACTGATATTTCCACTTCCCTAGCACTTACCAGGCGAGTGTTCACCACAGGAAAAAGCAGTGCAAGAAGAGCCCCATTCAACATGTGCATTTGTAGCCTGAAAAAGAGAAATGGGCAGAAGTCTGCATTACACTCACAGTCTGTTATGAAACAGGAAATCGTTCAGATAGAAAGCCTGTCCTAGGAAGCGTGACCTGGGGAGGTCTAGTTATGGACTTATGGTTTGGGGGCGAGAATTTTCAGAAGATGGAGGCATTCCTTGGGGACATGGACTCTTTCTGAGGGGTGCCATTAGCATCATCGGTATCCGCAATATTTCCCAAGAGCTGCATGGAAATTATTCCTTTCAGTTACATTTCCTTACAAGATATAGTATATGCTTCCTAATCAATTGCCCACACTCAGGGTCAAACCTGTATTAATAATAATGACATTTCTTGCTGAGAGGGAGGGGAGGGGCATAGTATCAGAGGGTGGGGGAAACTCATACAGGTAGAGTAATTTTAGCTTTGTTATGGTTCAGTCGCTCAGGTGTGTCTGACTTTGTAACATCAATACATACCAAACCAGGCCCTTCTCCTCTCCACTATCTGCCTTAAGCACTTGTAAGGATCAAATCTTAACTCATTCAGTCCTCACCACAACCCTGGGAGGTATCCCCATTTTTCAGATGAGGAAACTGAGGCAATTCAAGAGGTTAAGTGACTCAGTCACTTATCTGACCTCCAACACTTAGTAACTAGTTGTGTAACTCTGGGAAAGTTGGCCTTTATTTCCTCATTTGTAAAAGGAAGGGTTCAACTTAATGACCTCTTACGTCCTTTCCAGCTCAAAATCTCTGATCTGAAGACTCCTCTAATCTCACACAACTAATACATAACTGAGGGAGGATTTGAACTCTGATCTTCCTGACTCCAAGTTTAGCTCTCTACTCACTGCACTACCTAAAAGAGAAGGTCTAAAATAGGTGCTGTAGAGTGATAGAGTGAAGCAGGGAGGGGTAAAAAAATTGCCTTGCTGCAGTGAGGACCCAATGCATATAGAGAGTTTCCAAAGTGTTCAAATCCTCCATCTGTAGATGGAGAAATGTCACAGCGAGGCTTATTATTCTTATTATCCTCCTCCTCCTCATCATCATCATTTAGCTCTGTTAAGAGTAGGCAAGGGTGATGGGCCTGGAGTCAGGAAGACTTTTCTTCCTGAGTTCAAATCTGGATCTGGGCTCAGACACTTACTAGCTGGGCAAGTCACTTCACCCTGTTTTCCTCAGTTTCCTCTTCTGTAAAATGAGCTGGAGAAAGAAATGGCAACTACTCCAGTATCTTTGCCAAGAAAACCCCAGATGGGATCATGGAGAGTAGGGCACGACTAAAAAAATAACAACCCCATTAGAATCTGACTTCTTACACACAATTAGATTACACATCAAATCCTATCCACAAACATCACTACATATAATAAAAGACAGATATACTCTGGTTAGCCATTATGATGCCCAACATCTGCTCCATACTAAGAGACAATGAATTGGAAGCCCCCTGCAGTGTGGTATAATAAGATTAGCACTGGACTTAGAGCTAAACTTTCAAGTTCTGAGTCTGACCTTTACAAGATGTGACTTTGTTCAGGTTCCTCATCTGTAAAATTGAGACAATAATATTTGCACTACTGATCTATAGGTAGATACTACTATACTATTATAGGTTTGTAGCGAGGAGATTGCTTTGGGAGAAACCTGGGAACAATTTTAAGGGGATTTCTTATCTCCCACCCAAGACAAATCACACTCCCTGCTAAGGGTGACATGATAGGGTTTATTCCTAGTTATTCCTAGTTACCACCTGGAGAAAAGGTGGACTGGGTGATCCTGCATCACATGCAAGTGTGTCTGACATCTAGACTAGTGCTTCTTAAACCCACAGTTTAAGGAGCGGTGTGTGAAAAAAAGTGTAAGAAGCCCTGATCTAGACAACAGTAAGGATACTGTTGTAACAGATCCCCTAGCCCTAAGACAAATGGGGATTTCTCCCCATGCTAATTAGGGATGTTATCCTTCCACAGGTAGTATAGCAAATAGAGGGTTAGACATGAAGTTAAGAGGGATGCATCCTTTACTCTCTGTCCTCTGAAGTCATAATTGATCAAAGTCACAGAATCACAGAATGGAAGTTGGAAGGGATCACAATGGCCACCAGATTCAATCTTTACCTAAAAGGAATCAAGCCCCACTATAACATATCTAACAAGGAATCTGCTTAAAGACCTCCAAGACTGAGAAACCTAGCAAATCTCAAAGGAGTTGATTTCACTTTTAGACAGCTCTCATTCTTAGGAAGCCCTTCAAACGTCTGAAGACATTGCTGTCATGTCTACCCCACCCCTCCCTGCTGAGTCTTCTTTGCTCCAGCCTCTAGTTCCTTCAACTGATTCTCATCAGACATGGAATTATTAAATTGATTTCTTGATCCCAGTCTAAAGTTTTATATTTATAGCTCTACTGAATTTCACCTTATTGGGTTCAGCCCCAAAGTCTAACCTTAGCCTTATGAAGTCCTTTGGCAGTCTGATAAAGTCTATAGATCTCTCACAGGAAAGTATTTCTAAATAACTAAAGGAAATGGTAAAGTTCAGTTAGAGATTAGTAACTATAAGGATGTAATTTTTTTCATCCAAGTTGATGGACCACCTGAAGTTTATTAATAGATTCCTTGGGAAGGGGGGATTTATGTGTGTCTGTAAACACCTCCTCCATCCCCCTTCCTCATTTTCTTCCCCTCCCCACCCCAAGCTGTCAAGGTCTTTTAAATTCCTGTTATGAATTACATTTGATATTCCTCACAGCCTTGTGCTATCTGCAGATTTGATGAGTCTGCCTTCTATACCTTTATCCAGGTCACTAAGGAAAATGTTTAATAGCTGAGGGTCAATCACAGATCCCTGAGACCCCCTGTCTCAGGACTTTAGAGATTGATATCAAACCATTCAATGAATATTCTTTGGCACTGACCATCCAACTGGTTTAGACCATACCAATTGTAGGATCATGTTTCCCACATGAAAAGCATGGGATACTTCATTAAGACCTTTGCTTAAAAATCCACCTAGACTACATCTATAGCATTCCCTGGCCTTCTAATTTGATTTTTTTAAAAATGGCGCAATGAGGTTTTGATAAAGTCATGTTGGCTCTTTGTAATTCATATTTTCCTTTCTAGATGTTCATTAGCTATCTTTAATAATACATTCTAAAACATTTCTAGGAATTAAAGATATACTACCTGGCCTATGGTTCGCAGGCTGTCTTTATTACCCCTTTTCAGACATTAGAATGACATTTGGCCTTTTCCCATCTTATGGTACCTCTTCTGCTTTGCACATAGCTTGGCTATCCCTTCTGCCAAGTCTATGAGGACCTGAGGATGCTGTTCATCTGGGGGAGGGGTTTACAATTCATGAAGGGCATCTAGATGCTCCTTTACCACCTCCTTAATAATCTTAAGTATCAGTTCCCTGTTAGCAATTTTTGTACAATTTCAAAGCACGGATCTGTCTTTTTGGCAGAGGAAACAGAAACAAAAGAGTCAAGCAGCTATGTCTTGTCTTTTCATTGTCAACTGTCATTGTCCCAGTCACCAGAAGCACAGGATAATATTGAGCAATAACAGATAAACCAAGTGGCTCCATTCCTATTTTGGGCCACTCTTTGATCCCTCTCTTTCATTTTTCTTTCTATATGAATTTAGCTTGTGCATAACCTGTTCTGATTTTGTTTCTTTCTGCCTTGTATTTATCTCACAAAGGTTGCTTCAGGATTTTTTTCTTGGTTTTGTTAATCTTAATTGCATTCTAAAAATTCACTCTAGTAATTTATTTATCAATTTCCTTGTTGCTGGTTATTTAGTTTGACTCCAGTCTTTTGTTACTTCTACCTTTGTTACCATATTGCTGCTATGAAAAGCACTGACCAACTTTTTGTTTGTTTGTTTTTAATGACACTTTTGGTATATATTCCCAGTGATGGAATTATTGGGACAAAGGGCATGAATATTTTTTGAAATTCTTCCTGCTCTTTGACAGAATGCTCTCTAAGAGACATTCTACAAGTTTATAGCAGTAATGAATTAGTGTGCCTGTGTCTTCACAGTCCCACCAGCATCGAGTCACAATGCTTTTAATAATTTTTACTAATTTGATGGGCAGGATGGGATACTGAGCATTTTTTCAAATGTTTATGTAGAATTTGTATTTTCCCTTTTGAAAATATTTTATTTCCTATGACAATAGAGAAAGGGAAAGGAATAAGCATTTTTATAACACCTACTGTGCTATGTAAACATATATAGACATTCACTTTGTGTCCTGCTTTTTGCTGTCACAAAAAAATACCTAATAAACATCCATGTCTATCAAATAGCTGCATACCTACATATGTGCTCTTTCCCTCTTCTCTTTGAACTCCTTCTTAGGCTATCTGACCAACAGTAGAATCACAGGTTCAAAAGATAGGTGTACAATAAGTACTTAATAAATGTTTCTTTCTTTGAAAAAAATCAATAATTTTCAATAGTTTTTCTAAATGGTTGGACCAATCAATTCACAGATTCACCTACAATGTCTATCATCCTACGATCCTCTCCTCGTTATTGTTGTTTAGTAATTTTTCAGTTGTGTCTGACTCTCCTTGACCCCACTTGGGGTTTTTTGATTAAGATACTGGAGTAGTTTGCCATTTCCTTTTCCAGCTTATTTTGGAGACGAGGAAAGGGAGGCACACAAAATTAAGTGACTTACCCAGGGTCACACAGCTAGTGTCTGAGGCCAGGAAACTGAGTCTTCCTGACTCCAGGCTCAGCACTCTCTCCACTGCAGCACCACCTAGCTGCCCCTTTTTGCTTTTCTAGCATTTACCATCCCTCTCTATTGCCATCTTTCCCAGCCTGCTGAGTGTGAGATGAAATTTAAATTGTTTTCATTTGCATCTGTTTTATTATTAGTGATTTGTAACATTCTTTCATATAACTGTTGATAGTTTGCAGCACTGAGTATAAGGATTACCAGGAGCCCTTTCCCACCATGATACTGGTTGGGCTCAACTCAGGTCTAGAGGCACAGACTAGGGAGTCTGGCTTCCTGACCAACCTAAGTCTCTGTCTCTCCCTAACCTCCCCAACCAGGCCAAAGCCCTAGGGCAACCTAAATTCAGTGGAGAAAGGAATCGCCCCTAGCTTCATCTGTTCCACACTGACCAATGAAGTTCAAGTCATCTTGCCCTACTCCAGCCAAGGGCGTTCCCAGGTTTCACCCCTTAGCCATACCCCACCAAATCAGGCTTGAGTCAGCACTCCCCTCTGCACTGATTAGAGCCTCTCTCACACGGTCAGGCTAGAACAGATAATGGATAAATCAAAGAAAATGGGGCAATCCACTGTTGCTGATTTTTGGAAGTGTATAGACAAGAGCTCAGCAGGATAGGCTATACTCTATATCATGGGAAGGGTAGTGTCCACACTGATGAGATCATAGGTCCATTGAAATATTTTTAATAAAATGATTTATGATATTTATGATTTTGTTCATGTTGGTCCATTCTTACATTCCTGCCATAAATCCTAAGTGATCAAAATAAATAATTTAATATGATGCTGTAGTCTCATGGACACCATTTTATATCATATTTTTGCAGCAATATTTGGAATATTCAATCAATGTCTTCTTTTGCTGTTTTTTATTTCTCTCTGGCTGAGCACCTACCCTTCTCTATTGGTATGACCACTTGATGTAGCATACAAGTTATTTATTGTTTAAGTGCTGGAGAGAATTTGCTTTTATGTCCATCTGGATTGGAGAATTTTTTTTTCTTTGAGAATTCATTCACAGCTTGTTTGATTTCACTAAGCAGGTTGTTTAGGGTCTCTATTTCTTGTTTGATAATCTGGGAATTTTCTATTTTTATTAGTATTTGTCAGTTTCATTTATGTTTTCTTGGTGTGGGGATACATTCAGGGTCTAGTAGTTTCTGATATCTTTCTTTACTTCTTCTCTATTCCTCGTGAATTCTCCCTTCTCATTTTTCTGTTCGGATAATTTGTTTTTCCTGTTTTTAATTTTAGCAAATTACTCTATGCAGGTCACAACAACATTCTCCTTACTCTCCATACGTCCCAGAAATGAGACCAACAGCCGTCTGTCCCTGCTGGTAGCTTGCATGTGCCAAAAATAGCTTCATTATCATAATACTAGCTAGCATTCATATGATGCTTTAAAGTTTGAAAAGCAGTTCCCCAAAGTAGGTCTCATTTGATCTTCACAATAACTCTGGGAGGTAGGTGCTATTAGTATCTCTGTTTTACAAATGAGGAAACTGAGGCTAAGAGAGGTTAAGTGACTTGCCTGGGGTCATATAGCAAGTTGCTGTTTAGTCTATTAGTCCTACCCCTATTTGGGTTTTTCTTGGCTAAGATACTGGAATGATTCGCCATTTCCTTCTCCAACTCATTTTACAGATGAAAAAACTGAAGCAAATCAGGTGAAGTGACTTGCCCAGGGTCAACAGTTAGTAAGTATCTGAGATCACATTTGAACTTAGGTCTTCCTGACTTCAGGCCCAGCACTCTTTCCACTGGGCCACCTAGCTGTAAGTAGGTGTGTGTAAGGCATATAAAACAAGACAAATAGGCATGTTCAAGGCATTATTCAAATCTCAGTTTTCGTGGTTGCCAGTCCACCATAGAACCTAGCAACCAAACATTATGCTTGGTCCAATCTCCTTGATATTTCTCCCACTTTGGCTCAAGTCTAGCCTCCTTGCTCCTCTCCACCAATCTTATCATTTACATTAGAGCTAAATTTCTTCCAAGGAAGTTTCCCTAGACTGAATCAACTGACAGTCATCATAAAGCTGCCCCACTTTTGCTACTAATCCAGTCTCTCTTAGCTATACATTATTATAAATTTATTTGTGAATGAGTATAACTGAGGATACTACCAACCTCTTCTCTGTGCTCAGTTAAAAAGTGTACAAAAGAACCCTTTGCCAAGTACATACTCTATTTATATAAAACCAGATGCAGGGAAGAATTCCTCACTATTGAAAATTCAGCTGTAGGTGACTCATCTTAAAATTATCCTTTGTGAAGAGACTTATATAACACATCCAGCCAAGGAAAAGGAGGAATGACAATAGAAACAGATTAAGAAACATCACCATCAATGCCTTAGATACCCACAGATTCCTTTGGAATGCCCTATTTAATGGTAGAGTGAGTAATCCTCAATTCAACAAATATTTATGAAGTATCATTAAGGTACGGGGCAGCTAGTTGGCGCTGTAGTGGATTAAGTGCAGGACCTGGAGTCAGGAAGACTAACCTTCCTGAGTTCAAATCTGGTCTCAGACACTTACTAGATGTGTGACCCTGGACAAGTAACTTCATCCAGTTTGCCTCAGTTTCCTCATCTATAAAATGAGATGGAGACGGAAACAGCAAACCACTTCATTATCTTTGATAAGATGGGGTCATGAAGAGACAGACATGACTGAAACAACCGAGCAACAACATCTTTAAGGTACATGATACTGGGGAGACAAAGACAGAAAGGAAATAGTACTTGTGTGCCTTCAAAGAGCTTATTTTCTATGGGGAGGATACATACCAATAGAGTATATACACAGGAATTTCAAGAGGAAAAGAGTGTGAATGATATAGGAGATAGTATCTGAGCTATAACTGTCTATAAGATGGAGGTGAAGAGGGAATAACAAAGAGGCAAGAGATAAAATACAGAGAACAGGCCACTTGGATTGGGATGGAGAACATATAAAGGGAGTAGGAGTTCTCAGTTAGAGCCAGACTGTGAGAGACTTTGAATGTCAGAGTGAGGGTTTCTTCTTCTATTCTAGAGGCAATAGGGAAGCAATGAGGATGTTTTACTAGAGTGGAGTGGAATCAGGGTTCTAGGCTTGAATTATTTTGTTGTGCTTCTAGAGAGCTGAAAATTACTGCAAGGGACTCTGGGTAGGCTAGCTATCGCTCCACTGAGTGATTATTTCTCTTTCCCATGGGAAATCTTGCTATCTGGAGGCAGAACAATGCGGAAGCACATGCCTTACTTGCGGTTACCAATTTATCTCCTAAAATGTTATTTGGTCATAAAATGTTCCCATCATAACTGGGTTATTGTGATCTATCAGTGTAATTGTGCATACTTTTCTCTATCTTGTTAACTACTCCCGTTTCATCTTTTGTTTCTTCAAAGACAATAAAAACATTTAACCTTGAACAGTTTGCAACACTAAGGCTCTGTATTTGAGTTTATAATGTTTCCTCCCTTAAAACTGGAAATAATGAAGAAGAACACCTTGGTTAAGTAGCTAGAGCAGAACACTGAGTTCATTTTTCAACAGTGATAACATGGTTGGCTCCGGGATTCAAACAAATAACTTTGGCAGCAGTGTGGAGAGTGGATTGGAGGGAGAAGAGGTGGGATCTATTGCAAAAATCTAGGAGAGAGGTCATGAGGCCCTGTACTAGGGTGGTGGCAGGACATGGATGGGAGAGATATAAAGTAGGATTGAAAAAATGCTAATGGCTTCCCCCTCTCCCATGGCCTTTCATATACTCCACATCTTGTACCTAGCTATGTATATGATAGGGATGCTAGGTGGTGCTACAGTGGATAGAGTACTGAGTGGAGTCAGGAAGACTCATCTTCCTGAGTTCAAATCTGGCCTCAGACACTGAGTGAGTAGCTGTGTGACCTGGGCAAGTCACTTCACCCTGTTTGCCTCAGTTTCATCATCTGTAAAATGAGCTGGAGAAGGAAATGGAACAATGCTCTAGTGTCTTTGTCAAGAAAACACCAAATGAGGTCACAAAGAGGCACACACAACTGAAAAATGACTGAACAACAGTATGTATGTGATGTCTCCTCCATTTGAATGTGAGTTCCTTCAGGGTAAGGATTGATTTTTGCCTTTCTTTGCACTTAACATCGTGCCTGGCACATAGTAAGTGCTTAATAAATGTTTGTTGATTGACAAGATTTGACAATTGACTGGATTGAGGGAAAGTAATAAGGATGACCTCAAAGACTTGAACCCGGGTGACTGGAAAGATGGTGATACCCTTAACAGAAATAGGCACGTTTGGAGGAGGGGTGGATATGGGGAAAACAATAGTGAGTTCTACTTTGGATGAACTGACAGCATCACTGTATTTGGCCATGGCCAGAACATAGCTAGGGAATAACGTTCAGTCCTGAGAAAGCCATCTGAAGAAGGCCATTGATCAGATGTAGGAGGGGCAGAGAAGATCTAGAGGAGAGTAACCAGAATGGTAGGTCTGGAATCCATATCATATGAATAGGGTTGAAGTAATTCAAATTCTGGCAAGAGCATTCTGACAGTGAGTGACAGCCTCAGAAACTGGCTGGATCTGTTATTTTGCCATTATAAGTCTTTAGTGTCTATCACCTAAAAAACTTCTTTTCCCTGGGAAAAGGGGAGTAGAGTTCCTTATTCAACTGCCAGCAGAATGAAGGTCTGTGCAGCAGCCCTTAAGTTGTATGGCTTCCCAAGGCTATCAAACAGGAAGAAGGAGAGAACACATGGTACAGTGAAAGGAATCAGGAGAGAACTAGTTTTAATTCCTGCCTTGGACACTTATCCTGTCATGACACTCAGCCTTAGTTTCCTCCTTTATAAAATGGGGCTAATGATATCCATAATATTTCTCTCATAGGGTCATTGTGAGGTTGAACTGAGATAATGTAAGAAAAATACTTTATAAATCTTAAGGTGTTCTATATATGAAAACTGTTATATTATTTGAAGAGTTGACCCAAGGGTGGGTACCTCAAATATGCTTCACCTCCCTCTATCGCCAGCCTTGTCCCAGGACTGCCTTAGCTATCAGAAAAAACTGGCCCTGTTCCACCTCTTTATCATAGACTGACAATCATATTTATATTACCTCTGTTCCCTTAAAGGGTGTGAAAATCTCCTGCCCTAGGGTCCACTCAGAACTTCTGGGCTTATGAGGTCTGAAGTTGCCTAGGTCAAAAGTCCTTTCCCTGGCCATGACTCCCCAAACCCTCACTCCCATCCATGGCTACTTTGATGTCCCCATACAAATCTCCCCTACTATGCCCTCTGGTACCCTTGTTACATTATTAACAATCTGTTCTTCATATTAAACCTTTGCCCTGCCTCCAGGAAATTATTCAAAAGTTTATAGATCCAGAGTTAGAGGGGATCCTACAAATAATAGCTATAAAGCTTGAGGGGACTTGAGAGGTCAGCTCTCCAAAAGCTGCATGATACACTTCTCAGGTTCATCTGCATTATTAACATTTCCTTCATCACTTTTTAGGTCTAGATATTCAACAAAATAATCAATCAAGACTTGTTTTACATAATGTTTGCTGATTTCTGGAGTACAAAGGCTGACAACTGAAAATTTAACAATGGCCTCTTATACAAGCTGTCTCCAGCGCACATCTAAATATTGTACCATTAATCAGTCACTGATGGGCACAACTGGGAATATGAACTGTCTGCCTCCTTCTCTAATGCTTAAGGCAAAATAGTAATAGGAGAGTGATTCAGCTACAGCTTTCTACAGCAGCTCTGAGCTTTAATCTGTCTAACTATACAAATAATTTCTTTGCTAATTCTCTGAGTTTTCTAAGTAAATCATTATATCATAAGCAAGTCTCACCATACTTGAAAAGAGACCTTTGAGATCACAGAAATACTACAGGGATGCTGCCCTTGTGCAAAGATAGCTGATTCAATTCTGTTCAACATACTGAGTGTAAGACATGGTTCAGGGAGTTTACAGGTCTAAAGATTTCCAAAGCTAACACCTGGCTCTTTATTGCTACTTGAGAGTCAGGGAGGTATGCTCTGAAAGTCAAGAAGCATGGAATTTGAGGGGCGGAGCCAAGATGGCGGAGTAAAAAGACTCACATATGCTAGCTCCGAACCCAAAGCCCATGGATTTCCTCTAAAAAGAACTCCCAACAAATTCTGGAACAGCGGAAGCCGCACAGCAACACAGTGAAGAAGATTTCCATTACAGAGAGCCCTGAAAAACCGATTCCAAAGGTCCATCGCACACTGGACAGGAGCGGAGCCCTTCCCTTCCCTGGCCACGTGGCACTGAGAGGAGCAAGCAGATCCGAGCAGGTCAGGGACGGAATCTCCAGTGGCTGCGAAGGTCCTTCCACCCACAGACACACAGGTCAATGAGAGAGAGGGGCTGAGAGGGGAGTGGGGTGTCTCCAGGACTCAGGCCCCCTCGGGAGGCAGTGGCAGAGGCAGTGGCAGAGGAGGCAGCAGGCTGCCAGAGGCTCCTGGAGCAGCAGCTCCATTACAAAAGGTCTCTGCATAAACTCCCTGAGGGAACTGAGCCTGGGAGGCAGCCCTGCCCCGACCTGAGCACCAGAAATTAAGCTCCCATTGAAGAGCAGCCAGGCCTGCCGCCAAAAGCCCTGAGGCTGGGGAGCAGCATTTGAATCTCAGACCCCAAGCACTAGCTGGGCAGAACTAGGCCAGGGATGGAGAGGACTCTCAGAAGTCAAGTAACTGGCTGGGAAAATGCCCAGAAAAGGGAAAAAAAATAAGAGCATAGAAGGTTATTTTTTGGGGGACAGATGATTGCGCCATTCCTCTCTGATGAAGAA
>JAQQSK010012066.1:0-12026 GCA_028658325.1 Potorous gilbertii
CACAAATGGGGAGAAAATTTTGGAACCCAAAATCTTGTGAAAATGAATGTAAAAAGTTAAATAAATTTATTTAAAAAGAAAAAAAAATAGAGTAACCCAAATGACAAAAGAGATCCAAAAAAGTTAATGAGGAGAAGAATGCCCTAACAAGCAGAATTGGTCAGATGGAAAAAGAGGTCAAAAAACTCACTGAATAAAATACTTCCTTAAAGGCCAGAATGGAGCAGATGGAAGCTAACGACTTTATGAAAAAATCAAGGAATTATAGAACAAAACCAAAGGAATGAAAAAAAGAGCACACAATACAAAGGACCTCATTGGGAAAATAACTGACCTAAAAAAACCAGATGAGTAGAAAATTTGGATTTCAAAATCTTGTGGAAGCGTCCGTTTAAAACTAAAAATAAATTACTTAACTAAAAAAACAATTCAAGTACCACAAAACAATAGTCAGGATTACATAGGATTTGGCAGTTTTCATATTAAAGAATTGGAGGGTCTGGAATATGACATATAGGAAGGAAAAGGAGTTAGGACTACAAATAAAAAAATACACTCACCTAGCAAAGCTGAATACAATAGTTCAGGGACAAAAATGTATGATTAATGATATAGTTGACCAGAATAGAATAAATATTTTGATGTCCAAATAGAAAGATCAAGGAAAACACAAAAAGTAAAAAAGAAACAAGAAATAGATAACATAAGAGATTCACTAAGATTAAACTTAATATTTCATCATGGCAAGATAATATTTGTAATTCTTAAGGACTTTATTACTAAAAGAGCAATTAGTAAATGTTTATATAGATCAGAGGGTATGAATATATGGTGACTTTGATGGGAAGGTGCACAAAGAAATCAAAATGAAGGGGTGAGAAAGAAGATTGTATTGGAAGCAGGAGATGAGAGAGACAGAAAGGAGTAAATTATCTCACATAAAAGAGACATGAGAAAGGTATTATAATGGACAGAAAAATGAAGGAGTGCTAGGCAAAGCTTAAACCTTACTTTCATCTGAACTTGCTCAAGAAGGGAATAGCACAGACACTCAGATCAGATATTTATCTTACCCTATAAGGAAGTTTAAAAAAGGATATAGATAATAGAAGGGGTGACTGATAGGAGGAAGATTGGCAGAGGTGATCAGAAGTAAAATAAGTATGAGGAGAAACTGAGTGGGTATAAGAGAGACAGAGAGGGATAAGCAATGAAAAATAGCATGGAAGAAAACAAGCAGTTAGTTGTCATAGCTATAAATTTAAATGGAATGAACTTATGAATAAAATGGAAGTAGCCAAATGGATTAAAAATCAGAATCCTACAATATGTTGTTTACAATAAACATATTTGAGGGACACACACAGGATAAAGGTAAAAGGTTAGAGCAGAATCTATTATGTTTCAACTGAAGCCAAAATAGCAGGAGTAACAATCATGATCTCAGAGAAGTCAACAAGAATAATGGATCTAATTAAAAGAGATAAGTAAGGGTAATATATCTTGCTGAAAGTTACCATAGATATCGCTAATGACAAATCCGTATTAATACTAAACTTACATATACCAGAGGGTATATATAGCAGCTAAGTTTTTGAAGTTGAAGTTGAATGACTTACAGATTGAAGTAGATAATAAAACTACACTTCTGGAGGACTTCAACTTACTTCTCTCAGAACTAGATAAAATCTAATAAAAAATAAACAAGAATTTAATGAGGTGAATAAAATTCAGAAAGGGATAGACATGATATATCTCTGGGGAGGGGAAGGAATTGAATGGGAATAGAAAGGAGTATACCTTTTTTTCAGCAGTACATAACCCCCACACACAAAAACTGATAATGCATTAGGTCAAAAAAACCTCAAAACAAAAACCAGAAAAGCTGAAATAACAACTGCATCCTTTGCAGATCATCATGAAATAAAAATTACATTCAATAATGGGTAATGGAAAGACAGATTTAAAGCAATTGAAAACTAAATTATGTAATACTAAAAAAAAGTGGATTAAAGAACAAATCATAGAAACAATAATTTAATTTTTAAAAATAACGAAACAACACACCACAATTTATGTGATACAATCAGAATATTGCTAGAAGAAATTTACACCTCTAATTGCCTGCAGCAATTAAAAAAAGATAAGAAAAATGATGGGTATGTAGCTAAAAGAAAACTAGAGAAAGAATAAATTAAAAATTTCCTACTAAACACAAAATTGGAAATCCTGAAAATCAAAGGAGAAATTAACAAAACTGAAATTAAGAAAACCATTGAACTAATAAATAAAACTGGATGATGGATTTGCAGAAAAAAACAATACAATAAATAAAGCATTTTTAATTTGATTTTAAAAAGGGAAAGAAAAAACCAAATTACCAGTTTCAAACATAAAAGAGGTGAATTCACCACCAATGAAGAGGACATTAAGACATTTACTAGGGGTTATTTTGCCCAATTACATGCCAATAAATTTGACAATTTAAGCAAATGGATGAATATTCCAATAAATAAATAAATAAATAAACATGAGAAATGGAATACTTAAAAATTCTAATCTTAGAAAAAACTTGAACAAGCAATGAGTGCCCTCCTTAAGAAAAAATCCCAGGTAGAGACAAATTAACAACTGAATTATACCAAACATTTAAAAAACAACTAATAAAACTGTATAAGCTACTTGGGAAAATAGGAGAAGGAACCCTAGAAATTTGTTTTATGACACAAATTAGGTGGTGATGCCTAAATTAGGAAGATGAAAAAAAGAGAAACAAAATTTCAGATCAAATTCTCTAATGAATAGTGATGTAAAAAAGTAAGTAAAATACTAGCAAGGAGATTATAGCAATGTATCAACAGGATTATACACCATGACCAGGCAGGATTTATACCAGAACGTTGGGGCTGGTTCATTATTCCAACAAGTATCAGCATAACTGACCACATCAATAACAAAACCAACAGCAATCATATAATTATCTCAGAAGGAGCAGAGAAAGCCTTTGACAAAATGCAGTACTCATTCCAATGAAAAATATTAGAGAACATAGGAATAAATGGAACTTGCCCATAAAAGATAAGTAATATCTATTTAAAACCATCAGCAACTATTATTTGTAAGAGGACTAAGCTAGAAACTTTCCCAGTAAGATCAGTGGTGAAGCAGGGATGTCCATTATCTTCCTGTTAACTATAACAATAAGAGAAGAAAAAGAAGTTTTAGAAATTAAAATAGGCAATGAGGAAATAAAACTTTTATTCTTAGAAGATGATATAATGGCATACTTAGAGAATCCTAAAGAATCAACTAAAACAAAACTACTTGAAATAATAAACAACTTTAGATAAGTTTCAGGTACAGAATATACCCACATAAATAATTATTTCTATTTATGAGAAAAGTCATCCTCAAGTCTTATTTTGCCTGATGATTTTACAAACTCTTTTGCAAGGACCCCAGAATTCCCCCAGGCCTAGCCACTACCCACAAGCTCTGGTACTGCCCTGCTGGGTAACCTTAGATGAATTTATTTAAACTTCCTGTGTCTCACTTTCCTCATCTACAAAATGAAGGGATTGAACAAAAGTTCCAGTAAGGCCGGTTCTGACTCTGAAGCCATGACTGAAGCATTTCAGGAATTCACAGAAGAAGATGTGAGTTTTAATTGTGACTCTTCTTAGTTGTGTTACTTGCAGTGACAGGCCCTCTCTGGACCTGTTTTTTCATCTCTAATAAGTAAACAGTTTGGAGTAGTGGCCTGGAAGATCCTTACACCCTTAAATCTGTCATGTTTTGATCCTAAGTAAATGCAAAGGGATTTCAGAAAGGAGAAAGCCTTTTCTACTGAAGGTAGCCACTGAGCTGAACCATGAAGGAATTGGGGGTTCGAATAGCAAGAGGGAGGAGAAGGGGACAACTAGTCTGGAGAAGCAGCCTGTGTAAAGGGATGGAGACTAGAAGAACAATGTCCTGCCAAATTGGGCAGTCTCATTTATCGTTCTTGGACATGATATGGTCACTTGTCGAGTATAATTTTGGGGAGTCCTTCCTTCAGGACTTGTACTAGATAACTCCTGAGGCATCATATCCTGTTTATTTTCTCCATTTCCAAACTAATATAATAAACATTTATTTTTAAAATTATAAAAATTAAAATCATTTAAAATTAATAAATTTAATTCATGAAAATTTTAATTAGAAATTGTAATTTATTATAAAGAAAATTTATGATTTAATACATTTACATTTTTTAAAACATTAAAACATATTTAAATTTTATTCAAATCATGCATGAGGGAGATGAGCCAAGATGATGGTATAACAGCTTGGACTGGCTGGTGCTCTCCCCTCCAAACTCAGAAAAAAGCCTCCAAGAAATGACCCTAAACCACTTTTGGAGCTACAAAACACACAGAATGGCAGAGTAAAGCAAATTCCCAGTCCAAATGCCTGTAAGGTTGCTGGGATGTGTCTATCCCACCATGCTGGGAGACATGCGAGCACAGACAGGATCAGATCAGGTCTTGAGGGGACTGAATGTCAGGAACCTGTGGCAGTTTCCAGACTTCATGACCTCAAAATGCCAAGGACAAATTGAAAAGTCAGTGAAAAAAACCTATGTGACCTGTGTGAGAGAGTGGAGTGGTCAGGTCCCTGACCCAGGGTAGCAGAGGTGGTGTAGGAGTCTCCAATGGAAGAGTCCTTAGCAGCAGCAAGAGGGGCAGGAGTAATAACACCAGGGACTTTTTCTAGAGCTCTAGTCCTACAGATTGTGGGGGTATCAAGCAGCTGACAGTACACACCCCACCAACCTTGGAATCAGAGAACTACCTTCACAAAGAGCTCAAAATGACTGGAAAAATGAGCAAAAACCAAAAAAAGAATAAGACTATAAAATCTTACTTTGGTGATGAGGAAGACCAAAATATACAAACAGAAGACTGAGTGCGATATTTCAGGGGAAAATTATGATCATACAATGAAATAGAGAACTTTCAAGCATTCTCGATGGAAAGACCAGAGGTGAATAGAAAATCTGACTTTCAAACATACAAATCAAAAGTAGCATGAAAAGGTAAACAGGAAAGAGAAATCACCGGGGACTTACTAAGGTTGAACTGTTTACATTCCTATTTGGAAAGAGCATATTTGAAACTCTTGAAATTTTTCCCACTCTTTGGTAGTTGGAAGCATTATATATATATATATATATATATATATATATATATATAGACACAGGGTGAGTTGAATTGAAAGGGATGATATCTAAAAAATAAAATCAATGGTGAGAGAGTAATATATTGGGAGGAGGAAGGGAGAAATAGAATGGGGCAAAGTATCTCACCAAAAAGAGGCAAGGAAAAGCTTTTTCAGTGGAGGGGAGGATAGAGGAGGTGAGAGGAAAGTAGTGAACTTTACTATCATGGCATTTGTTTTAAGGAGGGAATAACATGCACACTCAATTTGGTATGAAAATCTATCTTACACTATAGATAGGTTGAAGGGGATAAGTGGGGGTGGGAGGAATGATAGAAAGGAGGGCAAATGGGAAGAAGGGTCATTAGAAGTAAACACTTTTGCAGAGGGATTGATTCAAAAGAGGGACTAGAATGAATGTGAGATAGGATAGGATGGAAGGAAATATAGTTAGTCTTTCACAATATGACTGTTATGGAAGTGTTTTGCATAACTACACTTGTCTAATCAAAAAAAAATGTTTGTGTGATTTCTATACTGCTTTACAGTTTCTAATATATTTTCAACCATATGAGGCCTGCTTCTCAATATCTCTCACCTGCACCATTGCTTCATGCCATACTCAAACCAATCCCTCCTCCACCCAGCTGACACAATGATTTTCCTAATGCGTAGGTCTCACCATATTGCCCCTTAACCTCACTCCCACTCAGTGAGCTCTGAGGGTTACCTGTTGCCTCTTGGATCACATGACAACTGCCCTGAGATTGAATGCTCATCATAACTAGCCCTCATATTGCCTTTTCTCTCTACCACCTCCTGGCCTGAGGGATATTCTGTCCACCTCACACTTATGTCCCTCTCTTGGCACTTGCTGCAATGCCCTCCCTCCTCACTTCCACCCCTCAGGATCTCAATCTCCCTTAAAGACTCAGGTCCAACATCCCCTTCTCCAGGAAATCCTTCATGGTCCCTCTCCTCCATGTGGATCTCACATGTATCTATTTATGAACATGGTCTTCTATCTTGCCCTACAACAAAGTAAGGGGGAAAGGGATATGGGTGTGGTAAAAGGGAGGGTAGACTGTGGGAAGGAATAATGAAATTGGATGCCATATCAGGGTGAGGGATTGGGGAGAGATGAGGAGAAAATCTGGGACTCAAAACCATATGAAGATGAATGTTGAAAACAAAAAATTAATAAATTAATTTGAAAAAGGCCAATGTCACTCAGTGTAAAAAAAAAGAAAGAAAGAATGTGAGCTTCCTAATAGTGGATGCCTGGACAAAGGAGTGAGGCAGCTCCTTCACATCTTTAGAAAAGGTGACCAGGTGTTCACTTAGCATCTAGACATAATCAAGACTGTTTAAACCAAAAATGGGGTCTATTGAGTTCCGTCTACTTCTTCCTAAGCTTTCTCCTTCAGCAGAGTCTATAGCTTCAAGTCCGGTTGTTTCTGAGACAATGAATCTGCGGCCCTTTACAATCTTCTTCCTGGGTAGGACTGGCCAGAGACAGGTAGGGACTTTCTCTGCTTCCCTAAGGCTTTCAGAGCTACTTTGAGCCCTGAGAGCCTGTGATCTGCCCAATATTCACAGCTATAACAGAGATGAGACCCAAGATGAACCCAGTATCAGAGGGTTTTTTCCATGATGCTGATGAGAGCACATTGATACTGTAAGGTTAACAAAAGCCTGACATGTTTTATCCCATTCAGCCTTCACATCACCCCAGTAAGGTACATCCCAGTATTGTTTACATTTGACAGGCAGGAGCAATATTATGAGGAGGAACAGTATTCATAATAACTAGCACTTATATAGCCCTTTAAGGCTGGCAAATACTTTTACATCTTTACACTGTAAGGTAGGTTCTATAATTAGCCCCATTTTATACACAAGTAAACTGAAGCTGAGAGCAGTTACTTGTCTTGCTCAGGAGAACTTGAAGAGAGGGCTTCATCACTCCAGGTCCCACATTCTTTCCACTGAACCTGCCTGCTTAAATTTCTGAATAGGGAACTATTTTTCTACACAGAAACACGATCTTAGATCCAGAGTTAAAAGGGGCCATGTTTTCCAATTCCATCATTTTACAGCTGAGGATTCTTGGGCCCAATCAGACTAAGTGACATATCCAAGGACACCTGGGTTAGAAGTATCCGAGGTGAGGTCTGAACCAAGGACATCTGTTTACAGAACTGTATTATATCTGTTCTAAGTCTCTAGTCAGCATAGCATGTTAGAAATAGTGCAAGCCATGGATCAGGAAGAAGTTGGGTTGAAATTCCATTTCTGACTGTTATTAACATTGTGGCTGTGGAGAAATCACTGAATATTCTTAAGATCCATCCCAATGCTAGAACTAGGAATCAAACCCTTGAGACCTGTTACCACTGTCTTTGCTGAACATTAGAAATTCAATGCTTTTGATCTCCTTGCCTTTCAGGGAAGAGAGTCTGCCTGGGAGAACATCTGGCTCGTAATGAGTTTTTCCTTTTCTTCACCAGTCTGCTCCAAAAATTCACGATCCAAGCTCCCCCAAATACCCAGCTCAGATTGGACTGTCAATACGGCATGACAATCTCTCCTGTCTCCTACCAAATCTGTGTCCTTCCTCGAGTGAGGGAGAACAAGATAGGCCTGTAGGGTGGTCTTCCAAGAGGTGATGGGGAAAGACTTCAAATTACCCTCATCCCTCAAAGGGGTTCACCAGCATGTCCTTTAGAGTTTGCACAGAGAATGGGAGAAAAGGTAAGGCCGGGGAGGGGGGCGGAGAATAGGAGAAAGAGACAAATGGAGAGTAGTTATCACCCAGTCTGAAACTTCCCATTCCAAAAAAGGAGAGGCATTAATGTCACCAAAAGGAAAACAGAAATCCCAAACCTGTCACTTGCTATTTGGGTGACCTTGGAAAAGTAAAGCCTCTGCCTCAGTTTCCTCATGTAAAATGAGGAAGAAGATCTCAAAGGACCTTTCCAACTCTAAATCTATACCTTTGTGAGGCTATAAACAGAAAACCAATGATTTTCATCATTTGCCCCGAGAAGTCTGATAAGATGAGGTTTTTTGGTTTGCTGGGTTCCTTTCTGGTCTCCTGCTCTTATAATTCATATACTGGTGAGATTTTAGAGAATGTTGGAGGAGGCTTTACAGATACTCTGTGAGTTACAGGAGGCATTCACAGTGGATGAGGATGATCCTTAGAGATCCTTAGAGGTGATAAATTCCTTGTGGGCAGAGACTACTTTCTTTATGTATTTGGATCTACAGCATCCATCCAAGTGCCTGACCTGAAAAAGGAGCATAACATGTACTTTCTGATTGCTGCATATCTAAGTCACTCACTTTGATGTCCATTATTTCCGTTGAGTTTTACAGTGTGAAATAGTAATCCTTCAGTTGAGGAGTTGAGTTCTTCATTACTATAAAAAGCCTTGTTATAGATAAATCATAAGTACTTCACTATTAATTTTAGTGACATGGGGCTATGAAGCCCCACACTTTGAGAATTGCCAATTTGTTAAGGTTCCATATTCCTGTGGAGGTTACCTATACTTTTCAGAAATACTGATACAAGGTACATTTCCAAACTGATAATCTAATTATAATGCTCCAGCCAATCAGAAAAGAGAAACACCCATTTGGGTGATTTTTATTAATGTCCATTATTTATTACTTATGTTATCTTTTTAAATAATCCTCAGTTATATCTATACAAATACTCTGTGAGTTCACATGAGGTCCTTGTACCAAATACATTTGCCATGGACCCATTTTCCTGGCAAATTGCGAGACATTGCTAATAAAGTAGTTACATTGGGCATTCTTTTGCTTCAGTTGCTCTACTTGGCATATTTTAATCTTGATCCTAGCAACCTTCTAAGGTAAGGAGGGGTAAACCCAGTTTACAGATGGGAAAGTAAAAGGAGTTTTCCAAATCAACGTCTGGAAAAAAATCCTGGAAAACAATGGCAATAACAAAGTCTGCCAGTTTTTATATTTTTTTTCAATTTTAAAAATATTCTATGGCTCATTCCTTCCCTCCCACTTTCCTGAGATGGTAACCAATCAGATATAGGTTATACATGTGCAATTAAGTAAAACATTTTTATATTAGTTAATTTTCTATAAGAAGACTCAAAAGAAAAAAATGAAAAATATAAAGTGACAAATAGCATGCTTCAGTCTGTATTCAATCAGTATCAGTTCTTTCTCAGAGGCAGATTTTTACTTTCATCTTTAGTCCTTTAGGACTGTTTTGGATCATTGTATTGCTGAGAACAGTTAAGTTATTGACAAGTTTCAACATACAATATCACTCTTGCTGTGTACAATGTTCCCTTGTTTCTATTCACTTCACTATGCATCAGTTCAAGTGAGTCTTTCCAGGTATGTTTCTAAAATCATCCTGCTTTTCATTTCTTATACCACAATTATATTATATTAAAAATCATATGTCACAACTTATTTAGTCATTCCCTAATTAATGCACATCCCTTTGATTTCCTATTCTTACCTACAACATATAAGGAGTTGCTATAAATATTTTTGTACAAATACCTACTTTTCCCCCTATTTGGATGTCTTTGAGATACAGACCAAGCAATGGCATTGATAGATCAAAGAGTATGCACTGCTTTATAGTCCTTTGGGAATAGTTTCAAATTGTTCTCCAATATCCTTTTTTGTCATATTAACGACTCTAGTAGGTATGAGAGGGCACCTCAGAGTTGTTTTAATATCATTTCTCTAATTAATAGTGATTTAGAGGTTTCTTTTTTCAAATATGACTATAGATAACCTTGATTTCTTCATTTGAAAACTTCCTGTTTACATCCTTAGATCATTTATCAATACAATGACTCATATTTTTTTAATAAATTACACTCACTTCTCTACATATTTGAGAAATGAGGCCTTTAATTTTCTTATAAAATTTTCCCCATTTTTCTACTTTATAATTTTTGTTGCACTGGTTTTATTTGTGGAATTTTAAAAAAATTCATAATCAAAAGTATCTATTTTATGTTTTGTAACGCTCTCTATATATTCTATGGTCCTAAATTCTTTTGTTCTTCATAAATCTGACAGATAAACTTTTCCATGCTCTCTTAAATTGTTCATATTATCACCCTTTATGTCTAAATTTTGTACACATTTTGACCTTATCTTGTGATGTGGTGTAAGAGCTTGATCTATGCCTAATAAACATCATACTGTTGTCCAGTTTTCCCACAAGTTTTTGTCAAAAAATGAGTTCTTGTCTCCAAAACCTGGATCTGTGGGTTGATAATACACTAGATTGCTATAGTCATTTACTATAATATAATTTGTACCTAATCTATTTCATTTATCCATCACTGTTTCTTAACAGTACCAGATTGATTTCATAATTATTGCTTTATAATACATTTTAAGATCTGGTTTGGCTAGATCACCTTTTTTACTTTTTTTAATTTTAAAATTAAGTACTAAATAAGAAATGGAAAAGGAAACATTAAAATACTAAAACTGAAATTTTTCAAGATAGGACAAGAAGAAGAAGCATTACCCTGGGCACAGCAGAAGGTGAGAGAGGATTCAAACAATATATTAATGCATTTTTATTTCAAGAAAGAAAATACATATTATGTGCTATGTTGAGAGCAGTTCATCTTTCCTTCTTGTAAGTTTCTTTTTTTCTCTGCTGTGCTCTTTTTACTTTGTTCTTTTCCCCCCTTCATACCCCCAGAAGGATATCATTAAGTGTGGATATGTGTGTATATTTATGTGTGTGTACATACATAGGTATGTATGTATATACATATATGTATGCATATATTTGCATGTGGATGTATGTGTATATAGTTATATGTACATTTCTGTGTATATGTTTATAAACATACACATCTATGTATATATACACATACATACATCTGTAGACATATAGACACAAAGATATACATAAACACTTCACTTTTATCTGCTACCTTTCCTTCCTATTACTTATCACACTCCATGAATCTGACTTTCCCTATTAATTGAAACACTCTTTTATCCTATTTTTAATGTGTTCCCTCACCCTCCCCTCTACAGACCATGCCCTTATGCTCTCCCCTCCCCTCAGTCCCTATCCCCTTAGTACTTTATGTCCTTCTGAATTTAGAAGAGTTTTACTTTCTTCTAGACAAGTATGTATCATTCCCTCTTGAATCCATTCCAAATGAAAGAAGCCTGCCCTCCTCCCCATCTAATTACTCTGTGTCATGCATCATGTCTTGCATCTCATTTGTATAAGATAATTACCCTTTTTAGCTGACCTTAATGGTTTTACTTGTAAAAAATCATATCATACTCAGGTAGACCCCAATCATTCTTCCACACTACCCGATTACTAGTAACTACATAAAATATATGTTCTACATTTGTGTATTAAAGGCTCAAGTGGGATCAAGGAGAACAATTAAGAAAAGGCCATTGGATTGGACAAGCAGGAGATCATAAGTAACTTGGAGAGAGCAGTTTGGGGAGAAAAATAAGATTGGAAGCTGACTTATAAAGGGTTAAGAAGAGAGGAAGAGGAGATAAAGTGGAAGACCCTGTTTCAGACACTCTTTTGAGCCTTTAGCTACATAGGCAGAAGAGATAGGAGATGATAGTGGGATAGAAGATACATAAAATTGTTTGAGGATGGAGGATATGGTGTGCTTGGTGACATTAAGAAAGAGCAAAGGAAGAGTGAGAGAGAGACTGAAAGTAAGTGAGACAGTGGGGACAATATTCTGGGAGAGATAGGATCAAATGGGGCCACTTGAACAAGTAGAGGGGTCAGCCCTGACAAAGAG
>JAQQSK010012067.1:0-12026 GCA_028658325.1 Potorous gilbertii
TGATGATGACTGTTTTTGATAAAGTCATGATATATCTTTGTGATAATTATTTTCTTGGTCTAGCATAATTTCTCTCTGATAAAGTCATGATGTACTTTTGTGATTAACATTTTCTTTTCCAGATGTCCAATATATGCTAGAATTTTTTCAGGAGCAGAAGTAAAGCTCATTGATTTGGTCTATAATTGGCAGTTGTATCCTCTTCCCTCTTCTGAGAATTGGGACATTTACCTTTCTCCAGTCCTGTGGGATTGCTACTATTCTCCATGGCCTTTCAAAGTTCATTGACAATTCTATCCGTATTCAAGAATATAGTTCATCTGGACCTGGTGTCTGGAACTCATGATAAGTAGCGAGATAGTCATAATCTTAACACTCATAATATACTACATGTCCTTGCTTCCATCTTCTACATTTTCTTTTAAAAACATTTACAGTGGTTAATGAATTTCTTAGACAGTCCCATCAGTCGTTTTGCAGAATGGTTCCCTTTCTTCCTTTTGGAATTAACTTCTCTTTGTATCTTCAGAATTTCTTTCTTGAGATCTTCCCATGCCTCCTAAGCTAACTTCACTTTTAAAATTTAAGCCATGGAATCCTCTTTCCATTCTCTGAATCCTTTGAAATCTCTTCTCCTAGTATGAGATCTAATGTGTATGTTAGACTTTACTTGATTTTCCTCACCTTCTCCATCATGTATTTTAAGGTTGAAATGGATGCATCACTCTAAGATTTTTTTTATCTCTACACTAGCAACTATTTCTTCCTTGTTAATGGGAAGAGGATAGAGAATAGTGATTCTCTGAATTGACATCCACATTTTGCAGAATAAAATTAGGCATTAAAGGAAGATCAGCACTTTTAAGTTACTCTCTTTTAAGTAGAAAGAAAACTTGGTAAATACTTGGATACTCTATCTTCCATCACTACTACAGGATGCGAAAATACTGACTGACTTGTGATGTTTCCCAAACTCCTCATCTATTTTTTTCTATCTATCTGAGACTTTTGAACCCCTCCTTCTCCCAATTAATAAGCATTTATTTTTCTCCTTACATTAAAAAGAAAGGAAAGACACCCTTGTAAAATATAGTCAAGCAAATTTCTATGTTGGCCTTTTCCAACATTGTCTGTCTCATTTCATATCCTTAGTCTGTTACCTTTCTGTTATGGAGTCATTCTAAGTTGTTTGTTTTTATGATGTTAAAGAAACTGATCACTCTCTGTCAGTTCATACAAGTCTGTGGTGCATGTCAATATCTCTATTATCTTTCTGCTGTTAATTTTCATCCAAGTGTTCTCCACTATGCCTAAATAATACAGTTCCTAAATTTCCTCCCATGAGTATATTTTCTTAATGCTCAGTAATATTCTTTACCCCTGCCCTCAACACAGATATAACTTTTATATTTTCTGTTTATAAAATGTTTTACATGAAGTTTCTGATTTGTCCATATAAGCTTCGATGTCCTTTCTAGCTCTTAAATTTTCTGTTATGATTTATCATATCAGTTGATCTAATTATAGCTTTTATTATTGAGAGGGGAGAGGAAGTCTTTAGATCTTTTATTATATTGACCTATGGAAACTCTTTCCACCAATGTCAAATGCAGATCAGACAGCTCATCTCTAATTTATATTTTTTAAAGACTTATTTGAAGTACTGAGGTGTTAAGTGATTGGTCTATGGTTACAGAGTCAGTATGTGTCAGAGGCAGGGCATGAAGCCAGGTCTTCATGACTTGGAGGTTATCCTTTATCCTCTGTATTCAGAATTCCTCTCAGTTTTATTTAAACCTAGCCAATGTCTCTAAGACTGTAAGCCCTTGGACATCAGCTAATTTACATTAGTCACATATCAAACTATGACTTTAAAAATATTTTTAAAGTAGAAATGTAATTATGATGTTATACTGTAAAGGAAGATTCTTTATCCCTGTCACAGTTCCTCTTGAGACATTTATTTGAAAGTTTACCAAAGCCTTAAGTTAAATTTATAGCTTGGACTCAAATGGACCCATTAAAATGGTTTATGACTCAAGATAGTTTATCAGATTTATATATCAGTTGAAACAGTTTAAAGTGTCATATAGACCATAGATAGCTGGAGTTCAGAGAAAGAAATCAATCCCTGTCATCTTACAATGTCTTTTGTCTTTGAGATGTGGCAGGAGCAAAATGAGGAGGGGTGAACCTCAGAGAGCAAGGAATCCATCTCTCCAGGACTTGGCATTTGGTGAGAGTACTTGTCTCTTCTTTGGTTGATATATATGTATATATACATATATACACACATAAACGTATCTGTATATATATAGACATATATATACACATATATATACACTATATATACACATAGATCCATATATGAGTACGTACATACACATGTACACACAAATACACACACACTCATATATCTATATCTATCTATATATGCATATATACACATATACACACATATATAAGTTCTTTCCATGGAATGAAATTTCAGTTGATCACGATCATCTTTTTACTTTGCTAGGAAATTGTGTATCTTAGTTAGGCAATGATCATTCCTTTTCTGACCAAGGAGAGAAGACTCACCCAAAGGAAATTCTCTTTGGGCCTGGCATATTAGGATGAGGATGAGGAACTAGGGGAGGACAGAAGAAGAGAGACCCTTTTAACAAAAGAACTGTTACCTTAGAAATATGTCCAAATTCTTTATTGGTGGATCCTCTGTACCTGAGGGTATGTCTACCAGATAAGGGAAATCTGTTTCTGGGGTATGTTCTCAATTTTGTTTGCTTTTGGCCTCTGATTTAAAGAATTGTTTTATGTCACTCTGTGGACTTGACAAGGATGCCAGCCCACCTTGAGCCTGCACTAATCAACTGTCTACTTTCTTTTAGTAAGATGATTTCTGGGAGACTGATTCAGGTCAACCCAACATAACTCTTGTTTTATCTAGTCAGTTTGAATGACACCATCTTGCTCACATTGCAAGCATATTCATATAACTCGCTGTTGTGACCCTGCTTTCCCAGCATAGACTGCTCTACATGGAGACTTTGTGTTATATCAGCTTGGCTCCTGCCCTCATCCTACTGTATGAAAAGAATGTTTTTGCCTCAGTACAGCTCTTTACATGCTTTAATGATTTTCAAAGTGTCTATTTTTAAGGCAATTAATTATTGCAATGAATGTGAGTATAGTGGATAGATTGGGGTCCATAACTGATAGTCAATTAAGTGGTCCATTTTGGTTTGCACCAAGGTGTTGTCAATTACAAGAATCCAGAAGGAGGGGAGGTTAGAAATAACATTTATTGGGTGGATACTAAAAAACTAGATTATCAACTCGAGTTGATGATTTTTTTTTAAGATTTTTCCAATCCAAATGGAAGTATGGAAGATTATGGAAGATTATGAAAGAAAGACTCACAAGGAAAAATCGGTCAACCTAGAGAATCAAACCGTTCACTGAAGACTCCATATGAGAAGTACTGCAGGGGTTATCAGTAGAATCCGAACATTTGTCCAGAGGTGGCAGTTGAATGACTTTTTCAAATGGATGATACATGATCCCACCCTCTATTTACTGTGATCTCTATTGCCCACCCTAAAGTTCCAAACTGCAAGAATACAGCTTAACCTTTTTGAGCTGTAGTTTCCTCATTTATAAAATGAGCAGATCAAACTAAATTAATTCTAAGGCCCCTAAGACAGACAAACACAGCATACAAGAGGGCTGCCAGCATAAATTCATTCTTGATCTGGTAAAATAGGAAAGACACTAAGAAAGGCTTGATAATCTTACTGTATTCTAGATTGCTGATAGGGAGGATACACTACTACAGAGCTCTTGTAATATTAATGTTCTTTAAGCTTTTCCCCACCTATTTAATAGACCTCAGGTGGAGCCCATTAAGGGAAGCTCACTTAGAGTGGGCTTACTTCTTTATCTTATACCAAATTCCATGTTGCATACAGAGCCCTTCCACCTCTAATGGTGATAATGAAGACCTTTTGGAATGTGTGAGGGCACATACAATGTGAAAGACATTTTCTATATGTATATGTATAATATGTATATGTATGTCTATATATGCATATGTATATGTATGTATATATGTATAAAATATGTATAAATATACATATTTCATGTAGTCTTAAGTCAAAGGAAAATGATGTAAGCATAGTGCCTAACACATAAATGCTGAATAAAAGTTTATCTGTTGATTGGAATAGGATAGGTAAAAGAGATTTGGTTACCTCCTGGATTATTCATCCTGGATTTTCTGGGAGAATTCCAATTTAAAAAAATGAAGATATTGTATAGCTTTAATAATGCTTTATATAAGGATTGTTCATTGTCAGACCACATGATCTTGTATTTGGTACAGAAAATACAATCAGAAAACATATAAAGGAAAGTAAAAGTCCTAGCAAAGGCAAAGATATTTTGCTAGATATTGGATAATTGTGTTATTAAAATCATACTACATCTAGTGAAATGTTTCCCCCTTCCTTTGTTTTTTCATTTTTGTGTTTGAAGGAAACTTAGAGATTACTTTGTCTAGCTCCTTCATTTTCTAGGAGAGAAAAGTGAGATCCAGGGAAGAAAACTGGTCCGCTACTTGTTATACTACCCAAGTTTGAACCCAGGCTCTCCAACTCCAAATTCAATGCTTTTCTACTACGGGAAGCCTGGATTATCATTATTTTTGCACTTTATATCCACTTGAGACTTGAGAAATCCAACTAACTTTAATGCAAGGTGAAATGTGCATCTGCTTGGCTAGTTTTTTGGTGTCTAGCTGTTATTCCTGCTAAACTTCTACTTCTTACTAAGGAGAGTTTATGGTCTCTGTCCCAGCTCCCACACTCTGAATATAGTTCTCTCCTTCTTTTTTTTTTCTATTTGTTCATCCTACCATCTGCTTTCAATGAAACAGTCTCAGGCACTCTAGGCAAGAGATGGAACGAGACTGAATTGTCCTCATCAGATCCCCACCTGTGAGGGAAGAGGGGAGAGCAAGCACTGTTTTAGGATTACATGGCTTTCATTTGGAGAAGAGTTTTAGGATGTTTCAGGGCAACAGATGAAGGTCACTTAAGTGTGAGAAGAGTGGGAAAGACTTAGATGAATTAATTCTGTAGAAGAGAAGCCTGAGTAACAAGTAAATATAGGTCAGCAAGTATTATAACCCAGAGAATTGAGTATTGTCCAGTATAATATCTGTTGGTCATGAGGCTAGGACTTAAGCTACTGAAGAAAATCGTTCCAGAAAAAGTTCTTTCTCTCTTAATACTTGACTCAATCCTAAGATTAACGGCTGGGTTCATTATATTTAGAATCAGAATGAACTTAATACTTATATAATCTTTAAACTTTTTTTTTCCTGCTTTTTTTATCCACTTGTAAATTTCCTTACAGTGTTTAGTATAGAGAAAGTAGCCTTGTGAACATTTAGAAGGAAGTATGTTGGGTCTTTCAGGGATTACAGCAAGGGGGGAGGGAAATATGCAAACACATAAAAAAACCTCTATGGACTGCAGTTGGCAAAGCTGAATGGACAAGAACCCAAGCTCAGAGAAAAGCCTGGGGTAGGGTTTGGGGGTGGGGCCATGGAAAACTAGCAGTAAATATCCCGGTGCCTGCTGAAAATGAGGGGTTATAGCATATAGTAAATAAATGATGCTACAGGCAAAATAAATCTTCCTCAATTTCTTTATATTGATTCACAAATATCTCCTTAAAACTGAGACACATGGTAGCAGAAGTGGTAAGGGATGTTTGACATACAGGTACACAGGGTGATCCAAAAGTCTTAGTGCAGTTTATGTTATTAAAGGTTAAAACCATTAAAGCTTAAAACTACATTAAAGACTTTTGGGACACTGTATTTATAAATAGATAGCATCAGTATATGGAAATTCCCTACGGTCTGCCTATGGCTTAATACGTAAGTTCAGGGTCACATCCCCGGATGGTGGGGGTGATGGTAGGGGTGACAAACAGACCAAAGCCAAATAGGAAAATAATAAACAGAGAGAATGGAGCCACATACTAAGGACTCCATATAGAGAGAAAAGTTCCAGATTCTTTAAATTAGAGTTTGATGGTTTGTCAGAAGATTGCAGTTGAATGAACTTTTCAGATGTAAGTGGCCTCACCTTCTATGTAGCCCACTCTTGACAAAGTCCCAGCTATAAGGAAACCATGTTATTTGTGGGTGTCAGAGGTAGAATATAAACCCAGATTTTCTGATCTGGAGCCTAGACCTCTGTCTACTACACTATGTTGCTTATGAGGAAACAGATAGTTTCCTTCTGAAGAAGCCCTTCCACTCACATGGCACTGGAGATAGAAATGCTGGTGTGTCGGTCCGCTTGTCTCCCCACTCACTTCAATGGGGCAGTGGGCATAGTTGCTCAAAGTGCTGTTTATGTAAAGTTTATGCAGTTTATACAGAGACCACAAGGTGGCAGTCCAATTTGAGATAAGAACAGTTTTACATATGTGCAAATGTAGTTAGTTGCCTGCTTGCAAGCAACAGGAAGTGCCCTTGGCCCCTTAGTACTTGCTCAGGTTCTATGTCAACTCAATTAGGGATCATAGGACCATATATTTTGTATCAGAAATCTAAAACTGAAAGGGGTCTCAAGATACCCATTCCAATCCACCCACTTTACAGATATGGAAGCTGAAGTCCAGGAGAGATACGTGACTTTCCCAAGATCACACAAGTCGTAGGTGTTAGAAGTGAGGTCTGACTCCAGAGTCTATAATCTTAAAAATCATTGTTACCTATTTCCTAAATCTGTCAAAACTGACTCATTTCCCCCCAAAATCATTATCTTCCATCCAAATTCATAGGACCCAAAGAGACACACACTTGTATTAAAAGATAAAAGTATGCTTCCTAAATGGAATGATTAAGGCACAGTATGAATTACATATATAAGGGAAGTGGTGGGGTGAGCCCATGTGGTAAGGTACACACTCTGAATGGTGGTATTGCTCTGTTTAAAGTTGAAAATCTCAACTTGCCAGTGGTTACAAATTCCCTTAAGATCTTAGTTAAAAAATTCACTTCTGCTTAATGAATAAATAAATACAGTATGCTTATAGATGAGTTATCAGGCAACTTCCTATTATAAACGATAAGGAGGGGAAAACCACACCTCTCTGGAGTAGCAGCCCTACGTCTACCCTGGTTGAGACAGGCAGACTCTCCTGGTTAATTACCTGGCAAGTCTACTCTATTTTGGATAGCTGCCACCTAAGGCTCATCTTCCACCTAAGGCTCATCTTCAACATCAATTGGAGAATGACTGATCAAGTTGTGGTATATGAATGTAATGGAATACTATTGTCTTATAAGAAATGATGAGTGGGAGGATTTCTGAAAATCCTGGAAAGACTTAAATGAACTGATGCTGAGTGACATGAGCAGGACCAGAATAGTGTACACAGTGTGATGAATAGCTATAATAGCCTTAACTCTTCTCAGCAATACAATACTCTAAGACAATTCCAAGGAAAATGCTATCTACACCCAGAGAAAGAACTAGCCTCTGAATATGGATAGAAGCATATTATTTTCACTTTTGGGGTTTTTGTTTTTTTCTCTCATGGTTTTTCCCTTTGGTTTGGTTACCTCTTCCACAACATGACTAATGTGGAAATATGTTTAACCGGAGTACATATATAACCTATATCAGATTGCATGCTGTCTTGGGGATGGGAAAGGGAGAAAAATTCAGAATTCAAAATCTTATAAAATTAATGTTAAAAACCATCTTTAAAAGTAATTGGAAAAAATCAAATATTGTTAAATTCAAAAATATTACTTTTTCCTAATGATATACATAATTATAAAAAGTTTTCAGTGCAATTTTATTATATTTTAGGACAACAGTTTTTCCCCAAAGAACATGGAAGTTAATAGAACAAAGAAAATTTGATATAGAGACATGTTTTACAATTCTTTTTATTAGAACTCACTTATTAAAATATTCTAAGTGGTTAAAGTCAGAGGATAAGAGTAAAGTAGCGTTTTTGACTTTCAGTCTATCTTTGATCTACTTCAGGAATAAATGGAGATTTTTTTCTAAGTCTAAATGCTATCTTCTGAAAATAAATTTATTTTGTAGGTATTTAATATGGAGAGAATTTCTCAAGTTGTCATCTAAAGCCCTTCATAACTGACCCAATGGTAGGCTTATCCTTCATTTACCCACTCAGTGACTTCACACATGCCAGAAATATTTGCCTACTTGTACTTTCTCACACTTACCATTCCTTCTCCCAGTTTCATGACATTTTCCAAACTAGCACACATATTCCTTATTTGTCTTGTCTCCTAAGGCTAGTCATTAGACTAATCTCATTCCCTTTAACAAAGAAAAGAAAAGAAAAGAAAGATATTGACTTGGTAGATTAGCAACATACTTTAGATATAATTTGCCTAGGTTTTTAGTAAAGCGTTTGACATCACTCAAGTTTACCTTGTGGAGAAGGTAAAAAAAAATATGTAGGCTAAATAATAGTCCACAGTAACTTTGTAACATCTGTTCACATCCAGAGTAGTCATCTATGCATAACTTAACATTAATTTAAGGGATCTCTAGTGGAATTCCCCACATCTTTGGTCCTGTTCTGTTTAAAATCATCAGTGATCTTAAAAATGACATAAATGGCATGTTTGTACATTTTCAGATAATACAATAGCTGGGAGGGTATCTAATGTATTGAATGGCAGAGCCAGAATCCACAAGAGATCCTGACAAGATAGTATACTGGGCCAAATCTAGTAAGATGAAATTTATTAGGAATACATGTACAGATTTAATCCCTTGGTGTATCTTGGTGTTTCTGAAATATTCCTAACAATTATAACTGTTTAAAACTAGAACTGACTTCATCAGGAGGTGATGAGTTCCCTCTCACTAGAGATCTTGAAGCAATGACTGTATGACCAAACATTAGGTATGTTGTAGATGAAATTCTTGTTAAGGTGTGGAAGAAATAAATGGACTCTGGTCCATTTCATTTTTTTTTCCAATTAAGCTATTCTAACAATAAATCTATTTTCCCTGAGTCATGTTGAATTATATAATAATTTCTACCATTTATTCTTTTACTGTTCATATAAAATATTACTTAGTGACAAGCTCTTAAGTTGAGAATAAAACTGTCAGGCATCAGAACACCACACTGGTTTTAAAAGGATGGAAATACTGAGTACCATCTTGGCACCAAATATTATATTTTATTTCTTATATTCACTTGCTATTTATAATTTATCTTATATTTTAATTCTTTTATCTTTCAGATTTTAGCCTTTTATCTTTTTTTGTTCTTCTCTTCTGGAAAACTGTAAGCTCTTTTTTCAAGTGAGAGCAATAGATGAATCTTTGGTGTTCTGAAAAACACTTCACACTGAACTGAGACTAACCTATGATTGTTTTCTTCCTTTCCTTTCTTGTTTCTCTATTTTTTTCTATTTTCAATTTTCTATTCTATTTTTCTATTTATATGCCCAACTTAGTAAGAAGTGATGTGCAGTAATATGTTTTAATAGGCTTAGACTTCTCTCTTCTTCATTATGTTTTTCCTGTAAAGAAATGCATACTTTAAAATTTATACTTGGATGATAATAAATAGTTTTTGTGGTACTCTGTATACCTTGAACTTGGCTGAAATTGATAGATCATTCAGAATTGTCAATGGAATCCAAGCCATATAGGATACTGACAATTTCTGAAGTTCTATGGTTTTGTTTTGTTTGGCCCTTGGTTTGCTATACATTTTGTTTCTTCTGATCTATCTTACATAACACATGCAACTGTTTTCTAGTCTCTCAAAAAGATAGTGGCATTAATTTATAGAGCATACCGTAAAACCTATAATTAAATTGAATGACTATGTGTGGTGCTGTGTTATATACTAACAAAGAAAATCCAAACAATGATCTCTCTCCCATGATGGCAGTGAAGGCAAAGAATTCCACCTTGTACCCCACTTCCAAGACAGAAATCAAGTCAAAGACACTGGAGGACAAGAAGATATTATTGGGCACATAGCCACAAAAAGAAGACAATCTGAATGCCTCCCACTCTTTCCAGTGACTAAGATGCTTCAGCTTTGAAAATATCCTCAATACCCTTAAAAAGGTATCCCTAAGTTTGTTCACTAGGTGATCATCAAGTCTCCCATGACTACTGAGTTAGCTATGTAAAGTCGAAAAGACAAAAGATCAACAAGCTGTAAAGAAGTTGCTGATGTAATGTGGCCAAAACCAACATGCTGATCTGGCCTGATAGTGAGAAGACTTGCTTTGGATATAGCTGATAAAACTGGAATCATCTAAATTACATTCAACTAGCCTGCTCCATATACAATAAAGTTTTATGTTCACTTAATATGTTTCAGATATTCACAAGGACTTTGCATTCCAGGAAATATCTCTGTGTTATTTAGAATTCTGTTTAAAAATTTGTTTTGCAAATAGGGTTGCCCACATATGGAAATACATACCTATCTACAAAATCTAGATCTGTCTTACCGAAAGGCAAAGAACCATTTAGGATAACTCAAAACTAGGTATTAATATTTACATGCTTTGAAAGATAGATACTATACCACATGACCCCAGACTAGAAATAAGTAGAAGAAAGCAATGAGATTATCATTAGACATATATGAAAACATCTTGGCAACCTTTATTTCATGAGATTTTGTTTTGTTTTTACAATTAAAATTTTTTATGACTTTGCAACAAAATCATTTTGCGGAGACAGAAGAAACCAAACTAATTAGTCTATATGAAACCTTCCCTTTTATCAAAGAAAATAGCAAAAACATCTGAAACAGAGTCTGCATCTGACAATATATACAATATTTTGCTCTTGCAGTCTCTAATTCTCTCCTGTAACATGGGAAGTACATTTCATTATTTTCTTCTTAGGATCACTGCTGTTTTTTACTCAAATTTCAACTTTTCTTTGCATGATCATTGTGTTTGCATATAGTCATTTTCTATACTTTTAGGTTTTCCACTGTGATGGTACTTCAATCTCTATCAGTTCGCAAAAACTTTCCCAAGCTTCTCAGAATTCTTCAGATCAGTAATTCCTTATTGCATAATAGCATTTCTGTACATTCTTGTGTCACATTTTTCAGTCATTCTTCAATCAGTGACTCTCCAACATTCTTTTCAGTTCTTTGCAAAAAGTTCTGTTATGAATTTTTAAATAAATATTATAAAACTTTGTTTCTTTGATTTCAAGGCATATTACTATTTAGGGAATCTCAAGGTCAAAGAAAATGGATATTTTTGTCCCTTTTCCTAATAATTCCAATTGAACATACAGAACAATTGAATCAATCGACAACTCGACCAATGGTAGATTTTTCTCCTAGAGTTCCTCCAATTTTGGTTTTCCATTTTTTTGCCACATTGTCAATTTGGAAGATAAGAGGAGAAAAACCTCAGAGTTGTCTTAATTTGTATTTATCTTAGTACTTGCAATTTTAGAATGTATTTTATGTGATCATTTAGAGTACATAACCCTTTTATACACTCACTATTCATATCCATTGACCATTTATTAAGAAATGAGTTTCAGTGTTACATTACATTTTTTAATAAATTTAATGGGTTGTATTTTGGGTGGGGAATATAAGATTTTTTTTATCAATAATAGTTGAATAAAATATTTTCTTCATTAATTTTTTTCTCATTCTATCTTCAGTTGACTTTGTTATAACATTTAAAATCTTACACAATTGAAATTTTCTTTGTTTCTTTTTGTCTATTTATGAAAGGACACCTAGGTAACTTGATTAGTACAGTAATCTGTAACGTATCTGTTAATTAATTTAGGTGGTATTTTCATTGTACAGGCATGATACAAACATGAGCACTGAATATTTCTTCAATTATTTAATTCTTCCTTTATTTTTATAGAGTATTTTATAGTTACATTTATACCAATAGTTTATATATCTTGGGAGTTTAACTTCCAGGTATTTCC
>JAQQSK010012068.1:0-12024 GCA_028658325.1 Potorous gilbertii
CTCTCCCCACCCACTCCCTTTGGGAAGGCAGGCAATTCAATATAGGCCATATCTGTGTAGTTTTGCAAGTGACTTCCATAATAGTTGTGTTGTGTAAGACTAACTATATTTCCCTCCATCCTATCCTGCTCCCCACTGTTGCTATTCTCTCTTTTGATCCTGTCCCTCCCCAAGAGTGTTGACTTCAAATTGCTCCCTCTTCCCATTGCCCTCCCTTCCATCATTACCCCTCACCCTGCTTATCTCCTTCTCCCCTACTTTCCTGTATTGTAAGATAGGTTTTCATACCAAAATGAGTGTGCATTATATTCCTTCCTTTAGTCGAATGTTATGAGAGTAAACTTCATGTTTCTTTTTCTCAGCTCTCCTCTTTTTCCCTCCACTAAATAGTTTCCTGCTTGCCTCTTCTATGACAGATAATTTATGCCATTCCATTTCACCTTCTCTCCTTCCACTACATGTCTCTCTCACCGTTTGCCTTGATTTCTTTTAGGATATGATCCCATCCTATTCAATTCACTCTGTGCTCTCTGTCTCTGTGTGTGCGTGCATGTGTGTGTGTGTGTGCACACGTGTACATGTATGTGTGCATGTGTGTGTATGTGTGTGTGTAATCCCACCAACTACCAAGATACTGAAAAATTTCAGGAGTTACAAATATTGTCTTTCCATGTAGTAAACAGTTTAACTTTGCTAAGTCGCTTATGACTTCTCCTTGCTGTTTACTTTTCCATGCTTCTTCTCATTCTTGTGTTTGAAAGTCAAATTTTCTTTTCAGCTCTGGTCTTTTCACGAAGAATGTTTGAAAGTCCTCTATTTCATTGAAAGACCAGTTTTTCCCCTGGAGTATTGTACTCAGATTTGCTGGGTAGGTGATTCTTGCTTTTAGTCCTAGTTCCTTTGACTTCTGGAATATCCTTTTCCCTGCCCTTCGATCCCTTAATATTGAAGCTGCTAGATCTTGTGTTATCCTGATTATATTTCCACAATACTGGAATTGTTTCTTTCTAGTTGCTTGCAATATTTTCTCCTTGACCTGGGAACTCTGGAATTTGGGCACAATATTTCTAGGAGTTTCTCTTTTTGGATCTCTTTCTGTCAGTGATCAGTAGATTCCTTGAATGCTTATTTTGCCCTCTGGTTCTAGAATGTCAGGGCAGTTTTCCTTGACAATTTCATGAAGGATGATTTCTAGGCTCTTTTTTTCTACTTTCAGGTAGTCCCATAATTTTTAAGTTGTCTCTCCTGGATCTATTTTCCAGGTCAGTGGTTTTTCCAATGAGATATTTCACATTCTCTTCCATTTTCTCATTCTTTTGGTTTTCTTTTGTGGTTTCTTGGTTTTTCAGAAAGTCATTAGCCTTCATCTGTTCCATTCTAATTTTGAGAGAATTATTTTCTTCAGTGAGCTTTTGAACGTCTTTTTCCGTTTGGCTAATTTTGCTTTTGAAAGCATTCTTCTCCTCATTGGCTTTTTGAACCTCTTTTGCCAATTGAGTTAGCCTATTTTTCACGGTGTTATTTTCTTCAGCATTTTTGGGTTTCCTTTAGCAAGGCATTGACCCATTTTTCGTGCTTTTCTTGAATCTCTCTCATTTCTATTCCCAGTTTTTTCTCCACCTGTCTAACTTGATTTTCAAAATCCTTTTTGAGCTCTTCCATGGCCTGTGCCCATTGGATATCTATTTCAGATGTTTGGGATACAAAGGCCTTGACTCCTATGTCTTTACCTGATGGTAATCATTGCTCTTCCTCCTCAGAGAGGAAGGGCGGAATCATCTTCTCCCCAAGAAAGTAACCTTCTATGGTGTTATTTTTTTCCCTTTTCTGGGCATTTTCCCAGCCTGTTACTTGACTTCTGAGATTCCTCTCCACCCCTGCCTAGATCTTCCCAGCTAGTGCTTGGGGTCTGAGATTCAAGTGCTGCTCCCCAGCCTCAGGGCTTTTTGCAGGCCCAGCTGCTATTCAATGGGAGCTTAAGTTCTGGTGCTCAAGTGAGGGCAGAGCCGCCTCCCAGACTCTGTTCCCTCAAGGAGTTTTTGTAGAGACCTTCAGTAATGGAGTTCCTGCCTGCTCCAGGAGCCTCTGGCCTCCTGCTGCTTCTCCCACTGCCTCCTGAGGGGTCCTGAGTCATGGAGACACCCCGCTCCCCTCTCAGCCCATCCCGATGTCTCTCTCACTGACCTGTGTGTCTGTGGGTGGAGGAACTTTCGAGGCTGCTGGAGATTCAGTCCCTGAGGACTGCTCGGATTTGCTTGCTCCTCTCAGTGCTGCATGGCCAGGGCAGGGCTGGGCTCTGCTCCCATCTGATGTGTGATGGACCTTTGGGATCAGTTTTTAGGGCTCTCTGGAACGGAAATCTCCTTCAGCCTGTTTCTGCATTGCTTCTTCCAGAATTTGTTGGGAGTTCTTTTTAAAGGAGATCCATGGGCTGTCGGTTCAGAGCTAGCATATGTGAGTCTTTCTACTCCACCATCTTGGCTTCACCCCCAAGAATATTTTGAAACAAACTACCTCTATTCATGCGTCATCCTGGGAATATTTGTGAGGCTAACTTTTTAAAGTTAACTTTAAGGTTTTGGATTTCAATATAGCAAATTATAGTTAGACTTAGTCCTTAATTATACTTAGACTTTACATTTGTCCAATATTTTACCAGGTTGAGGTATTTTTCTGCAAACAAGATCTACACCAGATGTTTTAAAACAAATGTGGAGGGACAGAAAACACTTTCTCTAAGTGGGATGATTGGAAAAGATTACTTGTAGCTGGTGGACTTTAGGTGGAATTTCATGTAAACCAGGGAGGACAGGAGTTGAAGTTGCTTTTGAAAAATCACCAACTGAAAGCTGATTCATTTGCTAATTAGTGACTAGCCATTCTATAATCCCATCAAATATATAGAGAAATTGAAAAGATGTAAAATGAGTAAAAACATGTAGCTATTTCTTCATATCTCACTGGAAAAACAACTAATCTGGAAAACAGTTTGAAGACAACTTAAAGGTTATCATGCTACCCAAAAGCCACAATTAAAAAAAAATTCTCAACATCATATTTCAAGAAGTTATGAGGAAAATATAGAGGGATAACCAAGAACTAGAAGTAAAATAAAAATTGAAAGAATCCATCAAAAACCTCCTGAAAGGTATCTAAAAATGGAAACTCTGAGGAGTATTTTAACCAAATTCCAGAATTCTAAGGTCAAGAAGAAAATATTAGAGGCAATCAGAAAGAAACAAATGAAATGTTCTGGAGTCAGATTCAAGATAACGTAAGATATAGTAGCTTCTACATTAAAATATCAGAAGGTTTGGATTATGATAGTCTACACATCAAAGAGGCTGGTTACAACCAAAAATCACCTCCTCCCAAAAAAACAAAATATATTCCTTCAAGAGGAAAATAACAAATATTTAATAACATAGAAAGCTTTCAAGCTTTCCTGATGAAAAGGGCAAAGCTCAATAGAAAATTTGGCATTCAAATACAAGACTCATGAGAACCATAAAAAAAAGTTAAATGGGAAAGAGAAATCATAATGGCTTGAATAAGGTTAAATTGTTCACATCCTACATGGGAATGATACTTGTAACTCCTAAAAAAAATATCCCAATTAGGGCAGTTAGAAGGATAGACAGAAGTCATGGACAAGAGTTGAATATGATGAAATGATATCCTAAAAAATAAATCAATGGATGAAAAAATGGAATGCATTGGGAGAAGGGAGAGGTAGAATGAAGTAAATAATCTTACAAAAAAGAAGAGCGAATTGGAAGGCAAGATGGGGGTTGGCAAGTAATGCTCAAGCCTTACCCTCATTGGAATTGACTAAAGAGGCAATAATATACACTCATCTCTGTATTTAAAAATGAAAGAACAAAGGAATAGTAGAACGAGGGAATTTGATTGGAGGAAAAATTATATTGTGGGAGGTCATGATCAGAATCAAAACACGTTTGAAGAGGGACAAGGTGAAGGGAGACAGAGAGAGACAGAGAGAGAGAGAGAGAGAGAGAGAGAGAGAGAGAGAGAGAGAGGGAGAAAGAGAAAGAGAGAAAGGAGGGAAGAAGAGAGAGAATCAATAAATATAGGTAAAAGTATGAGAAATGGAAATAAAAATTAATCAAATATGTGAATGTTAATGGGATGACTTTATCCATAAAACATAAGCAGACAGCAGAGTCAATAAAAAAAAAAAAAACAACAGAATCCTACAATATGTTGTTTACAAGGACATTGAACAGAGATACATACACAAGGAAAAAAATAGAAGACTGGGGAACATTATTAATTTCCAATTGTATTAAAAAAAAAGCAAGTCATCATCTCAGACAAAGCATAAACAAATATAGATCTTATTTCAAAAGATAAATGGAGAAGTTACATTTTATAAGGTGTCACAGACAATGAAGGAATATGAATATTAAACATATATGCACCAAATAATATTATATACGAATATTTGAAGAAAAATTAAAAGAAGCTACAAGAGGAAATAGACAATAAAGCCCTACTGTTGTGGAAACCCAACTGGACCTTTCCAGAATTTTATATCTAGATATGTGTGTGTGTATATACACATACATACATACATAGACACACTTACACACATATTATATAGATACTTATATAGGTATACATATATATACCTATATTATATACATACATGCATACACACAAACACACATACATATATATCATAAAATACATAAGAAAAAAGTAAGAAAATGAATGTATTTTTAGAAAACTTTGATATTATAAAGCTCTGGAAAAAATTGAATGGGAATAGAAAGGAATATGCTTTTTCCTCAACATTATATGGCACCTACAGGACTTTACATGTTTTAAGTCATAAAAACCTTACAACTAAATGAAGATAAAGCAAATTAGTGAATCCTTCTCAGATCAAAATGCAATAAAACTTATATTCAGTAAAGGACTAAGGAAACAATAAAAATAATTTAGTTCTTAACCCTAAAGAATGAGTGGGTCAAAGAAAAACTTGAAACAATGAATAATTTCATTAAAAAGAATGAAGAAAAGGAAAGAACATGTCACTACTAATGGGATGCAGGCAAGGCAATATTTGGGGAAATTTTTTATGTCTGAATGCTTACATAAACAAAATACACAAAGAGTAGAATAATGAATTGGACATGCAACTAAAAAAAAACTAGACAAAGCACTAATTAAAAATTCCCAGTTAAACACCAAACAGGAAATTTTGAAAAAGAAAGGAGAGTTTACTAAAATTGAAAATAAGAAAACTATTGAAATAATAAGTCCAACTTGGAGCTGTTTTTATTAGAAAAAGCATAATAGATAAACAATTGAATTATTTGATTAAAATAGTAAGATAAAGAAATTAATAGCAGAAAAATGAAAAGGTATGTTCATAACCAATATTGAAGATTTTAAAGCAATTATTAGGAGATATTTTGCCCAATTATATATCAATAAACATGAAAATTTAAGTTAAATATGTATATATACACATGATGTATATATGTACTATACATACGTATGTGTATATAAGTAATATATATGTATACACATATATCTCTACATAATAAAAGTGAAAATGTAATACCTAAATAATCCTATCAAAGATCAGAAAAATGTAATAAGCTAACAACAAACTCCCTAAGGAAAAGATCCTTAGTATCAGGTAGAAAAGAAGGAATCCTGAAAAATGTCTTTTACCACACAACTATGGTGCTGATAAATAAGCTAGAAAGAGGAAAAACAGGAAAAGTCAGCTACAAAGCAATTTCCAAAGTGAATATTGTCGCAATGAAAATTAATCAAATACTAGTACAGAAATTATAGCAATATATCATATAAATTATAAACTATGACCAGTTGAGACCTCAATTAGGAATGCAGGGATGGTTCAATATTTGGGAAAACTCTGAGCAGAGTTGACTGTATAAATATCATCAGCAGAAATCATATGATTATCTCAATGATGCAGAAAAGTTTTTGTCAAAATATAACACCCATTCCCACCAAAAAAATAAATAAATAAATAATTAAAAAGTAAACCACCAGAAAGCCTAGGAACAAATTAATCTGACCTTAAAATTATAAGTATTATCTGTCGATAGCATTAGCAAGCATTATCTGTAATCAGAATAAGCTAAAAACATTATCAGTAATAAAAAATGGTGACGTATGGATTCCCAGTATCACCAATATTATTTAATATTGTACTAGAAATGTTAGCTAAACATTAAGAAAAGAAAAAGAAATGAAGGAATTATAATAGGCAACAAGAAAACAAAAGTCAATCTTTGCAAATGATATGGTGGAATACTTAAAGAATTAACTAAATACTACTTGAAGTCATTAAACACTTTAGCAAAGTTGTAGCACCTAAAATAAATCCATGTAAACCATCACCATCTCTGTGTATTATCAACAGCAGCAAGGGAGAAAGAGAAATGTCACTTAGGAAAACTGTAGACAGTATAAAATACTTGGGAATATACCTGTCAAGACAAACCCAGGAATATATGAACACAATTACAAAATACTTTACAGACAAATAAAGTCAAATCTAAGAAATTAGAAAAATGTTAACTGTTAATGAATGGGCTGAACAAATATAATAAAAAATGAAAATTCTACTTAAACTCATTTACTTATTCAGTGCCATAACAATCAAACTTCCAAAAAATATTTTATAGAGCTAGAAAAACTAGTAACACAACTGATCTGGAAGAAGAACGGTAGGTCAAGAGTATCAAAGGAATGAATGAACCAATAATAACGTGAAGGAAGGTTGCCTGACTGTGCCAGATCTCTAACTGTATGATAAAGTAGTAATCATCAAACCAATTTGTTACTGGCTAAGAAATAGTCACTCTTCTTAGGCAGGTGTTCATCAAGGGTGTGCCATGAGAAGTCAGACAAGTTCAAGTCCGGCATTTCACAGGCTCTATTGGAATTGGAGACAAACTCTGACTTTAAGGCTCACTTAAGGGAGCAGAATATCATGACAGCTAAGGAAATTGAAGTTGGTGGTGGCAGAAAAGCTATCACTATTTTTGTTCCAGTTCCTCAGCTAAAATCTTATCAGAAGATCCAAATACGACTAGTTTGTGAATTTAAAAAAAATATTCAGTAGCAAACACGTGTTCTTTAGTGCTCAGGGGAGAATTCTTCCTAAGCCCACAAGAGAAAGCCATAGAAAACATAAGCAAAAGTGTCCCAGCAGCTCTTGACTCCTGTACATGATGCAATCCTTGAAGATCTTCTCTTTCCAAGTGAAATTGTTGGCAAGAGAATCCGTGTGAAACTAGATGGAAGCAGACGCATAAAGGTTCATTTGAACAAGGCACAGCAGAGCAATGTGGAGCACAAGGCAGAAATGTTTTCTGGTGTTTATAAGAAGCTGACAGGCAAAGATGTTAATTTCACATTCCAAGAATTCCAACAGTAAATGCAGAAATGATTAAATAAAAGTCCATTGTTCATAAAAAAATTAAAATAGGGTGATGAATCCATAGAATAGATTAAATACATAATACACAGTGGTATATTGCCTTCATAAACTAGTATGTAATAAACAAAAAGATCCAAGGTTTTGGTGTAAAAATTAAACATTTGACAAAAAATTGCTCTCACATCATATACCCAGATAGGGTCAAAATGGCCCCATGATTTGGACATAAAGTATGAAACCATAAGCAAAATAGGGCAACATGTAATAGTTTACTCCAACTCTCTGAAAAAGGAAAGAATTAGAGAGAATTATGAGAAGTAAAATGTGTTTTTAATTATATTAAATTAAAAAGGATTTGCACAAGCAAAACCAATGTAGTCAAAATTAGAAGAAAAACAGAAATATGAGCTATCTTTTATAGGCAGTGTCTCTGATAAAGAACTATTATCTCAAATATAGAGAAAACTGAGTCAAATTAATAAGAATACAAGTCATTCCCATAGATAAAAGGGGATTATGCAAGAACAGACCTTTTTCAGATGAAGAAATTAAAGACTTCTATAGACATATGAATACATGCTCTAAATCACTATTGTTTAGAGAAATGCAATCATGTCTTTATCAGACACACTTGCAGTAAGAATTGTGTCCTATCTGCTTATCTTCTAATAATGGTTGCTTTGGTTTTGTTTATACAAAAACTTTTTAATTTAATATAATCATACTTGTCAATTTTACATTTTGCAATGTTCTCTATTTCTTGTTTGGTCATGACTTGTTCCCTTCACCATAGGTCTGACAGGTAGACTATTCCTTGCTCTTCTGATTTCTTTATGATGTCATCCTCTATGTTTAAATCATGCCAAATATCTATTGTATCTAACTTTTCTAATATTCTTTTTGCTTTCTTAGTTTCTTTCTCATTTGTTATTTGGTTGGATTTATTGAGACCCGAGAGGGGGCAGTTGAGGTCTCTCGTTAGTATAGTTTTGCTGTCTGTTCATTCCCATTACTCACTAGACTTCTTAAAGAATTTGGATGATAAACCACTTGGTGCATTTATTTTTAGCACTGATACTGCTTCATTGTCTTTGGTATCTTTTAGCAAGATCTAGTTTTCTTCCTTATCTCTTTTAATTCAATTTAATTTAAGCTATTTTTTCTTTCATTTTGAGATGAGAAATACTACCTCTGTTTTTCTTTTATTTCAACTGAAGCCTAATAGATTCTGCTCCAGCCCCTTACCTTTACTCTGTGTGTGTATCTACTTTGTGTGTTTTTTGCAAACAACATATTGTGGGAGTCTGATTTTTTGATCCACTCTGCTATTCACTTCCATTTTACGAGAAAGTTCATCCCCTTCATATTACAGTTATGATCACTAGCTGTGTATTTCCCTCTATCCTATTCCTCCTTTCTCTCTAATTTCTCTCTTCTTTTACCCTTTCCTTTCTAACCAGTGATTTACTTATGTTTATCACCTCCCCTCCTCTGTCCTCTCTTCTGTCAGTCTCCCCCCTTGTTTTATTTGAAACTTTACTTTATCATGGTGATGTCATTTTGGTCCTCTGAAAATGAAGGCCATCTACTGTGACAGTAGGTTCAAGTGATGCTTTTTGTTCACTCTTCCATCTTCCTCTCCTTTGTAATTTGTCTTTATCTCCCCTTCATATGCAACAATTTAGCCTATTCTACCTATTCCTTTTTCTGCACCTAGTGTACTTCTCCTTCTCATCCATTAATTTTATTCATTCCCTCAAATTCACATTTACTCATATCCTGTGGCTGTATATTACTTCTAGCTATACTATTAGTGATACAATTTTAAGAATCATAAGTATCATCTTCCCATGGAAGAATACAAATAGTTTAGCTCTATTAAATTCCATGTTTCCTTTTTCCATTTTATCTGTTTATGCTTCTCTTATGTCTTGGTATTGGAACTCAAATTTTTGTTTTAGTGTTAGTCTTCTTATTAAAACTTGAGATGTGCCAGAAAGAAGCCAAGATGGAGGAGCAGAAAGACACACACATGCTAGCTCTTACCCCACAGCTTTGTAAAGAAGAACTCTCAACAAATTCTAGAGCAGCGAAAGAAAAAGAACAATGGAGTGGAGGAGATTCGATCCAAGAAGAACAAGAAAAACCAATGAGAAAGGTATGTTGCCCACTGGACGTGGAGCAGAGCCCAGCCCTGCCTTGGCCATGAGGCATGGAAAGGAGCAGGCTTCACAGACAGAACCTCCAGCAGCAGCACACATTCTTCAACCCACAGGTGCCAAAGGTCAGTGAGAGGGTCTTTTCAGATGGCCAAGAGGGGAGTGGAGTGTCCCCATAACCCAGGCCACCTCAGAAGGCAGCAGCAGAGTCAGTAGCAGTCGGGGGCTCTAAAAGCAGGCAAGAGCCCAAATCCATTGTTGAAGGTCTCCTCGTAAACTCCCTGACGGAATTGAACCCTGGGTGGTGGCACTGTCCCTATCTGAGCAGCTGATATTAATCTCATGCTGAATAGCAGCGCTGCCCCAGTCGAAAGCTCCAGAGGCTTTGGAGCAGCTCTTCTGAATTTTAGCCTCCAGTGCTGGCTTGGTGGAACTGGAGGCAAGGTGGTTGTGGAGAGGAAACTCAGAAATCAAGTAGCTGGCTGGGAAAATGCCCCAAAAAGGGAGAAAAACAAGATCATAGAAGGTTGCTTTCTTGGGGACCAGATGTCTCCTCCCATCCTTTCAGATGAGGAAGAACAAGGTGTACTATCAGAGGAAGTCAAGGCCTCTGCCTCCAAATGGAATTTAAAATGAGGCAATAGAAGACCTTAAAAAACAAGTTAACAGCTTACTAAAGAAGAACCAAAAAATGCTGAGGAAAATGACAGCTTTAAAAAGAGGCTAACTCAATTGGAAAAAGAGGTTCAAAAAGCCAACGAAGAGGAGGTTTTAAAAAGCAGATGGAGAAGAAGGTTCAAAAGCTCACTGACAAAAATAATTCATTGAAAGAGAGAACGGAGTTCCAGGAAACGAATGACTCTGAGTTAAACCAAGAAGTCAGTAAACAAAAACAAAACTTTGAAAAAATAGAAGATAATGTGAAACACTTCATTGGAAGAACAATTGAAATGGAAAATAGATCCAGGAGAAATAACTTAAAAATTATGGGACTACCTGAAAGCCATGATCAAAAAAAGAGCCTAGACATTATCTTCCATAAAATTATCAAGGAAAACTGTCCTGATGTTATAGAATCAGAGGGCAAAATGAATATTGAAAGAACTCACCAATCACCTCCTGAAAGGAATTTCTCACCCAGAGAAATTCCTAGGTATACTGTGGCAAAATTTCACTGTTCTCAGATCAAGGAGAAAATACTGAAAGCAGATAGAAAGAAACAATTTGAGTCCTATGGAAATACAATCAAGATAACACAGGATCTGGCAGCTTCAAAATTAAGGGATCAAAGGGCTTGGAATGGGATATTTCAGAGGTCAAAGGAACTGGAATTGAAAACAAGAATCAGGAGACACCAAGATGGTGTAATAGAAAGCCACACACATGCTAGCTATGAAACTACAGCCTATAAAATATCTGTAAAGAAGAACTCCTAACAAATTCTGGAGCAGTGAAAGCCACAGAACAATGGAGTGGAGGAGATTTCTGTTCCAGAAAGACCTGAAAAACACTCACCAATGGTCTATCGTGCACTGGACAAGAAGCATTGCCCAGCCCTGCCCTGGTTGCAGGCCCCGAGAGGAGCAGATCTGAGCAGGCTTCAGTGACAGAATCTCCAGCGGCCGTGAAGTTCCATCCACCCATAGGTGTTACAGGTCAGTGAAAGAAACTGTTGGGGGGCTGAGAGGGGACCAGGGTATCTCCATAACTACAGCCCCTTAGGGAGGCAGTGGCAGAGACAGCAGCAGACAGGGGCTCCCAAAGCAGGCAGGAGCTCAGATCCATTGATGAAGGTCTCTCCTAAACCCCCTGAGGGAAATGAGCCTTGTGTGGCAGCCCTGCCCCCACCTGAGCAGCAATACTTAATCTCCCACTGAATAGCAGCTGAACCCCATTGAAAACCCTGAGGCAGGGGAGCAGCATTTGAATCTCAGATCCCAAGCACAAGCTGGGCAAATCTGGAGCCAAGGTGGATGTGGAAATGAAAATCAAAAGTCAAGTAACTGCCTGGGAAAATGCCCAGAAAAGGGAAAAAAAATAAAACCATAGAAGGTTACTTTCTTTATGACCAGATGTTTCCTCCTTTGTTTTCTGATGAGGAAGAACAATGCTTACCGTCAGGTAAAGACATAGAAGTCAAGGCCTGTGTATCCCAAACATCTGAAATAGATATTCAATGGGCTCAGGCCATGGAAGAGCTCAAAAAGGATTTTGAAAATCAAGTTAGACAGGTGGAGGAAAAACTGGGAAGAGAAATGAGAGAGATGCAAAAAAATCATGATAAATGGGTCAATACCTTGATAAAGGAGACCCAAAAAATGCTGAAGAAATAACACCTTGAAAAATTGGCTAACTCAATTGGCAAAAGAGGTTCAAAAAGCCAATGAGGAGAAGAATGCTTTCAAAAGCAGAATC
>JAQQSK010012069.1:0-12023 GCA_028658325.1 Potorous gilbertii
GCCATGTCCAGGTCTCTCTGTGTTGGGTTGGTTTCTGGTTCCTATGTAGGTGGTTTTTTAAATGCCATAGCCCACACTGCTAACACATTTCGCTTGAAATTTTGTGGGAAAAATATCATTGACCACTTTTTCTGTGATGCACCACCCCTGGCAAAGATGTCCTGCACTGACACCAAGGTCTATGAGAAGGTGCTCCTGGTAGTGGTTGGTCTCACAGTTTTGTCTAGCATACTAGTCATCTTGATATCCTACTTCAATATTCTCCTGGCCATCCTTCGGATCCGTTCAGCCTCAGGAAGATGGAAGGCTTTCTCCACCTGTGCATCCCACATGATCTCTGTCATGCTCTTCTATGGATCCCTACTCTTCATGTACTCAAGACCCAGTTCCTCCTATTCCCTGAAGAAGGACAAGTTGGCTGCGCTGTTCTACACAGTGGTGAATCCCTTACTCAATCCTGTAATCTATAGCTTCAGAAACAAGGATGTGAACGAGGCCTTCAGGAAAGCAATACGGAGTATCAAAATGCCAAGATGATTTTAATTTATAGCTAAGATATTTTGATCACCTTCCTAAAAATAGAGGACAAATGAATCATGTGTTTTCTCATTGAATTCTTATTGAAATTTATTCGAATATGATACTTCCTTATATTGATTTAGAAAATGGTTGCAAAAGGGAAAGAGGCAGCAAAGTGTCAAGTGAGGAATCATTTACTAGAAGACAGAGGAATGGAGCTTTCGCTTGTACATTACCATCTGTTCCCTGGGTAATCTAGGACAAAGAACATAACTTTTTTAGCCTCAGTTTCTTTATCTGTAAAGTGCGAATTTGAAATAAATTGTGAAGTCTTCATGTATTCCAAAACACAATATTCAAATTCGGTTCTATTCAAAAAGCATTTGTTAAAGCAGTAATAAGATTTAGATATAACAGAGTTTGGAAAATCTTTTCTTGATGCTTTCTTCTTTTACACATATTCATAACTCTATGAGTACCCTGAACTTCATAATAGGCAAGGTAAAAGTTTGTTATGGTAGACTGTGTCCAGTTACTCACATGAAGGTTGATATTTCTGTCCATGTAACTCTGAGAATTAACTTAACCTCTGAATGCCCTTGGAAAACCGGTGAGATAATAAATTGTTGGGGAAAAGGTTCCTTGCAATGGTAGAGGAATGAATTTATCTTTAAAAGATCATGGTCTCCCACTACATCCTGTGCCATCACCAGTTGTCCTGATCTACAAATATATCTACAGATACATCTGGTCACTGGATGCAGATTGCTCTGGAGGAAGAAGTGGGGCTGGTGAATTTGGACAGGCTCCCTGCTTTAAATGCAACTTAGTTGCAAATCGTGACATCATCTTTCTGATATCATGGTCTTCTTCGAGACCAAAGGACAAACAATATTGAGAAAATACCCTCAAGCAGTTCCCTAAAAATTAAATTGAATTTCCAATCCTCATTCTGATCACATAAAATTAAAATCTACATTGATTTTATGAGTTAAAATTAGCTCACACATATTTTCAAATTATTTTAATATCAAAATAAAAGTCAGACCAATAAAGGTTCCTTTTTGAAATAAAATTACGCAATTTTCACACCTTCTATGTATAAATCATTCATACAATGTTGAGCTCTCAATCGCAATAATTTCATTTTTGCTCCAATATAGAAAGCTGTCAGGAGTGTTCTAACTTCTAATAAAACTGAATGTAATCATAATATGAATAAAGAATAAAAGTCTATATCCCCACTCTTTCTTAAAAAATATGAGGCCTATTCGTGTCTAAAGTTTCCATTGCTTAAAAATAATCAAAGTATATTCTACTCTATTCTGAGGCTCCAACCCTTGTCCAGATAGCGAAAGACAAGCAGAGAAGCTTTTCTTTTCCAAGGAAGAAAGGTCCATTGTGATTTTACAACTGAAGAAGATCTCTAAGAAATTACAGAACCATTGACGTCATAATAAAGTTTTTGCTAAGAATAATGTCACAAATAAGACTGAATATAACACTTGATTGATGAAAATCAGCTTTCACGTTATTGAGAATACATACATTTTGTTTTTCCTTTCCTTACTACACTGTTCATAACACAGTACACAGGTATTTGAGGAAAATTACATTTCTGTTGTCCATTTATGTCTTGCAACTAAACTATCGAATATTGAAGTTGTATGTCACAAATTAACATAGGCTCATAAGGGCACCAGATATTTACCTACAAATTAAATTATTGAAACTCTACTATCTCCATTCCATACAAAACGAGGAGATGCCATTTTCAATTTTTTAATTAAATTTTTTCATTTCTTTTCAGTGTTCTACGAACACATATCTTATATGTTCCCCACCAGCTCCCTCTCCACTCCCACCCTGCGACGGTATACAATTTTGTATAGATTCTACACATACATTCCTATTAAATATAATTTCATGATAGTCATGTTGCACAGAAGAATTGAAATGATTTGGAGACATCATAATACAAACAAAACCCAATATATAAGAAATGATCTGCTTCATTCTCCAATCGAATTCCTAATTATTTCTCTGGATTTGGAAGGCATTTTGACTCGAATCCACTGGGATTTTTTTAAGTCCTTGCATTACAATTAATTACTAAGTCTACCAGAAAAATTTCTCGCAGGCTGTGGTTGTTGCTGTGTGAGAAGTTCTCCTGGTTCTTCTCCTTTCGCTCAGTAGCAGATCATATAAGTCTTTCCATGCGTCTCTGAAGTCTTATTCTTTGTTATAGCACAGTAATATTTGATTACATTCATATACCACAATTTATTCAGTCATTCCCCAATTCGGCATCCCCAAAATGGCATCCCCTTGATTTCCAGGTTTTGGCCACCACAAAGAGAGCTGACATAAAAATGTTGGTACATGTGGAATCCTTTCTCATATTTATGATCTCTTAGGGATACAGTCCTAGAAGCAGTATTGTTGGGACAAAAGGTATGCACATTTTTGTAGCCCTTTGAGCAAAATTCCAAATTGTTCTCCAGAACGATTGGATCAGCACACAGATCCTCCAAAACTGAGTTCCAATTCTCCCACATCTTCTCCAACACTTATCATCTTCCTTTTTCGTCATGTTAGTCAATCTGATAATTGTGATGTTATGTCTCAGAGTTGTTTTATGTGCATCTCTAATCAAGAGTGATTTAAAGCATTTGTTTTCAAATGATTATGGATAGCTTCACTTTCTTCCTCTGAAAATTGCCTGTTCAAACACTTTGAACCTTTATCAATTGGGGACCATTTTCAATTTTTTCACAGGAAATATATCCCAGGAAAATAATTGCATTAAATGAAAATTGTAACAAAAATATTGAAGGATTTACATACAGGATCTGCAATTTTTTTCAGGATTATTACATGACAGATGATGACAACACGTATATTTCTCAGTCAATGACCTGGAGAAGGAAATGCCAAACCACCCTTATGTCTATAAAAAGATAAACTCCAACAGGGTCACAAAGAGTCTGATTGACACAACTCAAGAAAAACAAAAAGATAAATATTAAAGTGTTGCTTTAGATTGATCAAGTGAATTTTCTAAAAAAATGTCGATCAAAATCCTCAAAAAGGGTGGATCTTTATCATCAAAACACAAAATTAATTCCTTCGTTTGGCATTTAAAGTCCGCCAAAATGGGACACTTTTCTACTTTTCTATTCTTTTTATATGTTGCTCTCCTCCACATACCTGAATTTTCTGACAGTTAAGATTTATCTCCGATTCTTTTGTGTTAGCTTTCTCTTTTACCTAGAATACTTTTCCTCCTCCTCCTCATTTTCTACGTTTCCCAGCTATCCTTCAAGATTTGGTTGAAATCACACCATCCACAAAATGGCATTCCTTCAAGCTGCTAATGCCCTCCCCACTAAGGTTCCTCTCCTTATACTATATATATAAGTACTTACTATATTACACCTAAAATTATGTATCATAATTCTTTTTTTACATTTTACTTATTATCATATACTTGTGTATATGTATGTTCCAGGGTTTTCACTGCAAATAAAATATCTTTTAGGACAGAGTCTATTTTTATCTTTCTTCATATCATCAGCACGTACTACCTGGGGCACATAATAAGACATTAAAAAATACTCATTGGCTGAAGGACTGAATGACTTGTTTGAAATACAGGTAGCCCATTTTCACGCAATCCCAGAAACGGGATCTGAGCACAGATCTCCCTGATTATAAACACGGAACAAAAGTCACTATAACCAACCTTTACCTGTACTAGTAATTAAGCAAACAAAATCATTTGAATCGACAATCACATTTTTCTTCAAACATGAATCCCACTTTACTTGGCTAGGCCCAGGATGGGTATGATATGACTATTTAAGTCTTTTTAAGGCTTACCTCTTATTAGACTATTTGCTGCATAAAAAAGAAGGCATATTCCAGATAACTGTTAATAGAAAACATTTGACAGAACTCTGAATGTCAGATGACAGTCACACGAAATGTATGTATGATTTTCGGGAGGCAATAACAATGTTTTCTTCAAACTCAAGAAGTTATTTTGAAGAGTTTCTTCAGGGATTCTTTCACATCATTGTTTCTTAAGCTGTAGATCATAGGGTTCAACATGGGGAAGAGTACAGTATAAAATGTGGAGATAATTTTGTCCCTCTCCAGGGCATAGCTGGAACTTGGCCGAGAATAAATATAAAGGAAAGAGCCAAAGTATAAAGTAACAGATATCAAGTGAGAAGAACAGGTAGAAAAGGCTTTGAGTCGACCTTGTGTAGATCGAATCTTCAAGATGGCAGTAATGATGAAAAGGTAGGAGGCCAGGATTAATAGAGTGGGAGTGATGACATTGGCGGCCAAGAGGAAATAGAGCACCTCCTGGTAACTCTCCTTTACATTACATGCTAGCTTCACCAATGGTGGGACATCACAGAAAAAGTCATCAATGATATTATCCCCACAGAAATTCAGAGTGAAGGTATTTCTAGTAAGTATGGTAGCATTAACAAAACCACCAATGTAGGAAATGCCTACCAGACATATACATAACAATCTAGACATGGCCTGAGCATAGAGCAATGGATTGGAGATGGCTATGTAACGGTCATATGCCATTGCTGCCAATAGATAGCATTCACTGTATGCTAGTCCAGCTGAGAAGAAAAACTGAGACACGCATCCAGCAAAGGAGATGCTTTTGTCCTCAGAGACACAGGTCACCATAATTTTGGGTATATAAACAGAAGAATACCAGAGATCTAGAAAAGACAGATTTCCAATGAAGAAATACATAGGAGTGTGCAGCCGAGAGTCTGTATAGATTAAGACTATCAAAGTGATATTCCCCACCAATGTAAAAATGTATACCATGAGGAAAAGGACAAAAAGGATCAGTTGCATCATAGGATCCTGGGTGAATCCTAGCAGGATGAACTCAGATACAGTATGGTTGGTTTTCTCCATGCCTGCAAAGGGCTTCATCTAACATGGAGAAGTGGATCAGAAGCACCATTGCCTGTGGCTAGATAAAACAAATGAAAATCCAGTACAGCATTACTGAGTAAACTCTACAATCAAGAGAAAGCAGCATTTACCTATCACCTAATCTTGTTGATCTCTATTTGTCAGTTGGTTAAATCTCAATACCATTAGCAGTTCTCAATTTGGAATAGCTATTTCATTGGAGATAGTCTTTGGTCATCAAAGTCTGTAAGGAGAGAAGAAGTTCTGGTGACTTCTACCTGGCTCAAATGGTTTCAAGTGCATGCCATGTTACTGACTTCTTGACTGTCATACAAAGCCTGGCCCAGCTAACTACAAAGAGGCTAATTACCTGACATCCTGAAGAGTAAAGGATATTTTAGATACAATCATCTTCAGGGAATATCTACTACCAATAAGTTGAAAGGTGTTCTATGAAATGGTGGAAAAATTATCTACAGCAGGGAAATCTCCACAAAGTGTGGCAGCATTGAATAGAGCATCATTTTATTTATTCATAATTACACTCTTAGACCATAAGGCTATTCTTGCTTATGATTAGTGGGATCCCACCATTCTGCTCTCTATTAATCTAATCAATCAAGAAATTATGGAACCATTGCTTCGTCACTGAGTTCAACCCTTTTTTTCAGAAAAGTAAACTGAGACTCAGGAGGTATATGTTATTTATCCACGGTCACCTGGCTACAAATTCTGTTCTCATTCCATCAAACCACAATGGCTTATATCTTTTGGCCTCTTTTATGTTATCATGAAGCATATACGTGTTTTTGTAAATGTCAAGAATAACAAATTCTCAGAATCTGAGAGTGTGACTTCATAATTCATCATCAGTACAACTCAGCACTGAAAGAAATTCTCACTACCATCAACCTAAGAAGTGCTTTTCTAGCTTGATGACTTCCAAATTCAAATAATATGTTTTATTATTTGAAATCATAGTGAACCTTCTTCATTGTACTTAGGAATGAAATGAATGGGCCAAGTTCATCAACGATCTCTTACTTTGAATTCTATAATATAGGCATCTAGCTCAGTTCCTTTTGCCTCCCCACTAAATGAAAATAATTCAGACTAATGAAATTGTACCCTATCATGCTCATCTTCATCCTCCTTCTCCTCATCAACATTATAAACAAACGTGTTGCTATAATGATTGGAATGTTATGTTGATAGGGTAGATAAGTGATGGAGTGGATAGAATACGAGACCTGAAATCGGGAAGACTCATCTTCTAGAGTACAAACCTGGCCTCACACACTTAGAAGGCATTTAACTCTTTTTAACTCAGTTTCCTCATCTGAAAAATGAGCTGGAGAATGAAGTGGAAAAGCACTCCCTTGTATCTGTTATGAAATCCCTAAATCATGTGTGAAAGAGGCAGACATAACCTAAAAATAACTGAATAACAACACTGTACTTTTACTCAGACATTCTATGTCTGGTAACAGTAATGACCCCCTTAGTTAAGTCACATACCACGCGTGCGCGCACACGCACACAATGTACAGATGGACAAAGATATATAGATAGATGAAGATATATAGATAAATAGGCCTATATCTCTATCTATCTATGTGTGTGTGAAGCAAGCAATTACCTTGTGCTTATCTATTGTCCCATGTACCTTGAATGTTCCTGTTCCTCACCTTTCATTCTATTTCCGTGACTTCTTTCACTCCAAATATCATCTTCGAAGGAAGCTTTTCCTCTTCCCCTCTAACTTCTAGTATCTTCTTCTCTCAGCCCACCTTCTGTTCATTCTGTATAGATCTTGTGTTTAGCTAGTCATTTCAATATTTTCCTCACTAGAGTTTGAGCACCTGGAGGATAGGATCTGCATTTGTCTTTGTAGCGCCAATATTTACCACAGCAACTAAAGTCCTACAAACCTAGTTCCGTATCTGGATGGGGAAAGGGAATTCTCTTTCCAGGGCTTCCACATGTTACTGATATCCTTCAATTATTTTCAATCATTACAGATATTCCCAAAGAAAGCTTTGGTTTTTACTTAAGTGATTTCGTTTTATTCCCACCACCTCCGTAAGGGAGGTTGTGACTTTATAAACACACTTTCTTGTACTTTTTGTACAAAGCACATGGTACTTTGAGGGGAGAAAAGGCATATACTTGATCTTTTTATTGGTAGTTTTAAATAGGCACGAAGATGTTCAGCCAGAAATGCCTCAGACTATAGTTCATAAACCCTAAGTTCAAATGCCACTTCAGACATTTGTCAGGTCTGTGAATTTGGGCAAGGGACTTATCCTCTCTCTCAGTCTCCTTATTTGTAAATGAGAGTTCAATTCAAAACCTTGAAAAGCCCTTCAAGCTCATTTGCCGATCTAATTCTCTGATATTACGATTTTATAAATATGCGACAAACTTTAATTAATGGGATTCAAACAAGCAAACTAACAGCCACTGACTACTGGAAGTTCTGGGCAAAGGAACACAAGCAAGACATGACGCTACTTTGACCCAAATATAAGGTTTTGCACTTTGGCTAATGAAATTGCAAAAGCTACGAGCAGATAGCCTGTACTGTCTCTGGGCAATGAATCAGACTTTGACCCCATGAAAAACTTGATAAATGAAGCCTTCATGTGCCTAAGATGTAGAGTTCGTATTGGTAACTGGAGGCCCCTCTCTTCTGATAGCTTATCAAGCTTCTTGGTAATCTGGACTAGTCACTCTCTAAGTGATGCAAGGGATTATGGAAGCATGACTCCCTCTATTTTCTCATGGAAACTACAGCATACTAAGTACACTATTCAAAATCATTGACTTAATCTACCCTGTTACTGTTCAGTCACTTCAGTCATGTCCAATTCTTTGTGATTCCTTGGTGGGATTTTCTTGGCAACAATACAAGAGTGGCTTGCCATTTTCTTATCCTATCATTTCACAGATGAGAACACTGAGGCAAATAGGGTTAAATAACTTAATCGGGATCATGCAGAAAATGTCTGAGGCATAATATGAATTCAGGTCTTTCTGATTGCAGGTTAACACTGTGCCACCTGACTGCCACCTTATTTCAAATATATTTAAATGTCAGGATAATTCCTATAAACAATGAATCAGAAAGTGTTTTACACATATACTCTGATATGTTCTTCCTAATGACTTTATGAAGTAGATAACACACAAATATTTTTAATGCTGATCAGCATATGAGGAAACTGAGACACATAAAACTGAAGTGACTTGCCTGGTTTCACATAGTAGGCACAATGTATATTGCCAGTTGTATAGTAGAAAAAGTATTGAGTATGAAGACATGAGGTGGGGTTCAAATCCATCTCAATTATCTTAGTTCCACTGGTGACCTTTGACAAGTCACTTAACCTCTGTGAATCATTTCTCTCATCTGTAAAGAACTCATATGTCCTTTATGGCTCAAATTAAGTCTCTTATCTGATGGTTATTGAATGTTCTTATAAAAGGTTTTCCAGCCTCAGTTTTTCCCCTTTCAAATATATTGTTCTTTTTCAATTTTACACTTAGTAAAAAAATCTATTTTCCTTTCTTTTGACCTTGTAATAAACAGGAAAGCAAAAGAATATTTTATCAGTTTTTTTCTAGTTATTTTTAGTTGTGTCTAACTCAAATACATTTTGAATTTTTGGGTAAAGACATTGGAACATATAGATATATCCTTCTCCAACCCATGTTACAGATGAGGAAACTGAGGCAAACATGGTGCAGTGACTTGCCCAGAGTTGCATGTCTATTAAGTGTCTGAGGTCAGATTTGAGTTCAGGGACATGAAACTTCTTGACTCCAAGCCCAGTGCTCTATCCACTGATCCACATAGCTGACAAATTTCAGCAATGCTCATGTCCAAAATACAAAACTGGCACGGTACTGACTGATTCTGTATATCAGCTCTCTGTTAGGAAAATGGTATAATGTTTCATCATCTGTCCAATAAGTATTCTCAACCTGGATAATCTTGCTGACACAGTGATTTGTTCACTCGACTCCTCTTCTCACCAATATTCCGTGGATCTTTCCTTCTTCTAAAGTTAAATTTTAGCTATATGCTAGTGAAAATAAAGTTTTATTTTTTCCCTATTCAAATTCACAGAAACCCTGTCCACAGACACCAGGTTAAGAATCTTCAACTTTCAGTTCCCTAAGATCCCATTTTGTTTTGAAATTCTATGCCCTATGGTGCGGTAGATAGAAAACCAGGGCAGGATTCAGGAATATTTTTCTTAAATTCACATTCACCCTCAGATATTTGCTAGCTGTGAGACCCTGGAAAAGTCACTCAACCCTGTTTACCACAGTTTTTCATCTGCAAATAGTCAGCATAAGGAAAGCATAAACGACTCCAGTGTCTTTGAAAGGAAACCCCAAATGTGGTCATGAAGATTCAGACATGACTGAACCTGCTGAGCAATAATAACATATTTTAAAGAAATATGTATGTGTTTGTGCTATAAATTCACAGACTATAAATATAAATATAATCATACAACTTCGTGGGAATGGCACCAGTTAAGGTGAGTAGGGTTGCTTTCTCTGGAAGAAATAATTCAGGTTAATAGGATGTGCAATTTTTCCTTGTTTTAAGAGAGTGATTATTTCTTCCTTACTTTCTTCTTTGCTCCTTCCCGTCATTTCCATTCTCATTCTTCCCTTCCTTCCTTCCATCCTTCCTCCTTCATTCCCTCTCTCCTTTTGTGCATGCCTGCCTCCATTCCTCCTGCTTTTTCTTTCTTATTTTACTTCCTTCCTTTACTCTTATATTTTCTGAGAATTGTTATTTTTCTTCTTATTTATAACCAGTATACTACAAATTAAAAAAAAACAACTCTTTCCTTGTCATTTGTTGACATCATTCAATTTTTTTAACCTCCACTTAATTGGGAAGTCAAATGCCCAAAGCAGATCTAAACTAGATCAAATACTGTATAAACTGGGACCTGAGAGCATTAGTGTAAAGGATTTGATGAAGATATTTTAGCCTTTGGTGCCCCGTTTCACCAATCTCATGAGTTCATAACATGATTGAGGACACAAAAATCTGATGCCAGAATAAAGAAATGAAGGGGTAGGATTTTTCTTTCAATAAAATTTGTTGGGGTAACAAATTGGAAAGGGTAAAGCACCTAGAATCAGAGGACTCGAATTTACAATCTTATTCTGCCACTTGCTTGTTGTTTGACCCAGTTTTCTTATCTATCAAGAGAAAGACTTAGATGAGATGGAGTCTAAGGACCCTTACAAATTAAATTCATTATATCGTGAACCTGCTAAAGACTATACCTCAACACAGAAGGAAAGTTGATACTTACTGGATTTCAAGCACTGTATCTGGCCTTTGCAAGAGATAGCTTGAGTCACCTGAGTGAAAAGTGAACTGGCACCTCAGCTTGTACCTCAACTCACACTATAAGCAGCTGCATTTATTATTCACCAAACAGACTATCACCTTCTGTTGTGAGAACAAAAGAAGAATAAATAATTCTACTGCGGCTCCGTCCCTAGATGATACAATTCACCAAAAACCTGACCACAGTGTTACGCCAAGGGAGCCTTATTCTTCTGATCCTGTAATGTTTTATACATACTGTGGGCACTCCAGAGTTTCAGAGCTCAATTTGGTGACACTCTTGGACTGGAAGCTCTTGGGTATGGCAATTAAATCAAATTACTCTTTGATTGTGTTAGTTTTGTTTAACTCCAAAGGAAGATTGGGGCGGGGGGATGTCACACCAGGGAAACGTTCTCCAAAATTAATTCACCAGTGACTCTCTTCTTTAATGAGACCTAGAGAATACTGGAAAGTAAGAATCACAATGAGCTCCCATTGCATCAAAACCCAAATTTTAAATTTTGATTAAGATAGGGATGACATCTACTCAAATTCAGGGGAAAAAAATTTGTCAAGGTATTTTAGAGGGTGTCAGTTCCCTAAATTTATTTCCCTGAGTAACAGAAGGTGGAAAATCTAAATTATAGAAAGGAGAAGGAATAAGGTGAAATATTTTCATTCATATTAAAACTACTTGGCCTCTCTCTGGCAGACTAATTTTCCATAACTGACATATAAGAAGAGTTGCAAAAATCATAATTTCCATTTCTTTTGCACGTTAAAGTCGCTAATGGTACTCCATTACATTCATATACCATAATGTATTAAGCCATTCCCCAATTGATGGGCATCTCCTTGATTTCCAATTCTTGGCTACCACAAAGAGTGCTGCTATAAATATTTTTGTACATGTGGGTCCCTTTCCCATTTTTATAATCTCTTGGGGATATGGTCCTAGTAGTGATATTTCTGGGTCAAAGGGTATGCTCATTTTTGTAGCCCTTTGGGCATAGTTCCAAACGATTCTCCAGAATGGTTGGATGATCTCACAGCTCCACCAACAATGAATTAGTGTTCCAACTCTCCCACATCCTCTCCAGCATTTATCATTTTCTTGTTCTGACACATTTGGAGTACTATTGCGCCATAAGAAATGATGAACTAGAAGAATTCAGGG
>JAQQSK010012070.1:0-12023 GCA_028658325.1 Potorous gilbertii
CAGATGGGGGCCAACCTAATGTGCTGGAGACCCTCTTTACTTTCTGTTGAAACCAATAGGGGTTGGTTCCAATGGAGCACTCAGAGTGTCCACCTATCACCCCTTCTGTTCATGTGATCAGCCCATCCTCGCTTTCCATCCTATATCTTTCTATTGACATCTTCTATTTTTGTTCTTCGAAGTCTCTCATTGGTTATATTTTGCAGCCTGCTGTTACCTACTATGCACAACTTCATTGCACTCTGTGTGATACTTGTTTTGATTTCATCAGACTTATGTTCTAGGAAACAAAGAAAACCAAGACAGAGCACTAGGGTAGGAATATGTCTCTTTTTCATACAGTGGAGCATGGAACCCTATGAAGCGCAGGCAACCCCATGGTACAAGGAAGATACACCAAGTTTGAATTCTTCAACTAAAATTTGTAACCTCTATCCTGTTGTCATGACAACCATTTTTAGCTGTCACACAGATGAGAATAATAAATGTTCGTTGAATTGATTATAATTAGTATCATTATGCAGTATTTGTCACTGACCATGGATAACCACATTAGAAGCTAATGATCATATGTTCTCATCCCAACAGACTTCCCATCAGTTGAGGCATTGTTCAATATCTGAGTAAAATGTTGGCCAGTGAGCATTAAAGTAATAGTTCAGAAAAATTAAATGAAACTCCAACATGTTTTCTTTTGTCTCATTCTTCCAATCAAATAAAAGAAGTTAAGAGCTATGGTCTTGACTGACTGAATCATTGCATCATAAATACAACTTCAACATATTTTCCTTTAGTATCCCCTCAGTGTATCACTCCTCCAACAAAATACAATGTAAGTGGCAAACCAGATGGTGTCCTAAATGGAGGCAGACAGGCAGCCCAGCTCCCATACATCTACTCCAGTAAAAACATGAAAATTATACAAGACCAAAAAATAATCAAGAAATCCAATGAGAAACTTCAATAAGTGACTTTTTCTTCCTCACATCTGCACAAGTCACTCAGCAGCCTACAAGCAATAGAAAAGGAAATCCATTAGTAAACAAGCACTTACATTCAAACCTCCAAGTCAGCAGGGTTCCCCAGAACCACCAGAGACCAGCTTAAGATACTAAGATTCTATAAGACTCTGTATCCCAAGACAACCAAAGAAGGCTCTGTGAAGAAAGCCCAAAATCAGAATGGATGGCGGAGTGAGAAGAATCACTGGCATACTGCCATACAATCTAGAAAACATACAAAACTGAACTCTAATCAGGAAAGGCAAGGGGGAAAAATATCACAGAGTCATTTTTTTAGTTTGATGTAACTTAGGAAGATATGTCTATAGATACTGGAGTGAGAACTGCCTAGGTGCACCAGAGCTTCCACCAGTTGTGGAAGCATTTCAGTCCCCACGGAATGAAGAGAGCCAAAACAGAGTACTAGAACAGGAAGCAGAAAGAGATCCCAGGAGATCCCTGCACTAGCACTGTGTGCAAATTGGCACCATCTGGCAGCTCTATATGCCGTTGTCCAGTTCCGGGCCATGGATCCAGGGCAGTTGGAAGGAAGAGTGGGCCACCTTTGCTGTATAGTGAGCAAGGAATAAGTTCTGAAAATGTAGTCATTGGCTCTGAGCATGAGCCAAGCAACAGGAACTCAGTTTGAGCCTTTAGCACTGCTTTGAAGCTTGCAGTGGAACAATCAAGGAAGGATCTCATCCTGTAGAGGAATGAATAGCAATTTCTCCAAACCTGCAGAAGCTCCCAGAATGCTAACAATGACCTTGTCCAGGAACATTCTACTGAAACTCAATCATGTATAAGCCAACATACCTAAACTTGGGTCAGGAACTTGCAGAAGACTCTGGAAGCCCTAGAAACTTGCAGGCCTCCAGTCAGAGCTATGAAAGACAAAGAAGGACATAAAAGGACAAGTTCAAGCCTGACAGCCCCACTATTCTTCCTCCCCGCTGCCTCCCCACAATTGCATAGAACCCAGAACTAACGAAGTTCAAAGTTAACACATAGGCTGGAAAAAAATGAACCAATGGAAAAGATCCTGAGCATAAAGAGCTGCTGTGATGATGAAGGGAATGTAAGATACAAACACAGAACACAATTACCTGAAAACATCTAAAAGCAAAGATTTGAAGAAACATGCAGATTGAACACAAGGTCAATAAGAATCCCCTTAAGAGTTAAAGATACTAAAAACCAAATGGGAGCTATGGAAGAAAGATATGAAAAGAGAAAAAATAACTTGGTAAATAAAACTCAAAAATTAAAATTGGCCAAATGGAAGAAATGTTAACATGAAGACTCCTAGAAATATTGTAACTAAAATCCAGAGTTCCTAAGTCAAACAAAAATACTGCAAGTCAGAAGGAAAAAAAATTCAAGTACCACATAACCAGAGTCAGGATATCACAAGATTAGCAGTCACTATCTAGAGAAATTAGGAGCTTAATATCATATTCTAAGCTCTTGTTTTACAAACAAAAATAACCTACCCAGCCAAACAGGATAATCCTTCAAGGGAAAAGCTTAACATTTAATTAAATAGAGAACTTTCAAGCATTCCTGATAAAAATACCAGAGCTGAATGCAAATCATGACATTCAAATACAAGGTTCAAGAGAAACATAAAAACAAAACAAACAGCAACAAAGAACATGCCTGAGAAATCATAAGGGACTAAACAAAAGTAAACTCTTTACATTCTTACATGGGGAGATAATTCGCATAGACTCTCAGAACTCTATTGAGGATTTTAGGGACAGCTGATTACACAGAGACATGGGAGTCATCCTGTTATATATTAATGATCATAAAAGAAGAATGGGAAGGATAAAGAGGAATGCTCTATGATGGGGGAGGAAGAAAAGGAGAGAAGAAAATAATCTCACAAAAATGGAGTACATGAGGAAAAGTTTATATAACAGAGGAGGTTATGGGGAAGGCCAAGCAACATGAAAAGAAGGGATGGGGAAAAAAGATAAGGACAAATATAAGACAGTAGGCTAGAGACAAATACACAATTAGCAGTCACAACAGTGAATATAAATGGGATGAACTGACAAAATAGAAGAGGGTAGCAGAATGGATTAGAAACCAGAATCTGAGAATATATTATTTATAAGAAATTCACTTAAAATAGAAAAATACCTCCAGAATTAAACTGAGGGGCTATATCAGAAGTTCTTCCGCTTCAAATGGAGTTAGAAAGCAATCATGATCTCAAAGCAAAAACAAACAAAGGAAATAAACAGGTAAACTGCATTTTGCTAAGTAGTACTATAGACAGTAAAAATCAATACTGATACCTAGATAATGAATTAGAGTCCTGAACATATAAACAATGAGTCAATACTGAATATATATGCACTAAATGGCACAGAAATGGCAGTAAAAGGAAATAAATGTCACAGGAAGAAATAGATGGTAAAACTATAATAAGGGAGGAACCCAATTTATCCCTTTTAGATCCAGATAAATCTACCATAAAGTAAATAAGAAAGAAAGGGGTAAAAAGAATTTTTTAGAAAAGTTAGATAGAGTGGACCTCTGAGGAATATTGAATGGGAATAGGAATGAATACACCTATTTTTCAGTTGTGTGGCACCTTTATCAAAATTATAGCCTAAAAAAATTACTAATACAGATGAATAGAAATATTAAATGCTTCTTTTCTGACCACAATGTAATGAAAATTACATTCAATAAAGGGCCTCTGAAGTTTAGATTAAAAATTAATTGATAAACTAAATAATTCAATTCTAGAGAAAAGCCAAGATGGTCAATTCTAATGGAGGAGACAACATGCACACATCTATGTTCAATAATAACTATTTACCAAAATAATTTCAAAATGGGCATGTGACTTAGACATAAAGAGTGATACCATAAGCAAATTATGGGAACATAGAATATTACCTGTCAGATCTATGAATAAGGGAAGAATTAATGACTAAACAAAAAAATATAAATTGGAATATAAGGTAGATAAATTTGATTATATTAAAATCAATGCAGCCAACATTAGAAGGGAAGCAGAAAACTGGGGGAAACATTTTTACAGCAGGTTTCTCTGATAAAGGCTTTATTTTTCAAATATGTAGAGAATTGAGTCAAATTTATAAGAATTAAGAGTCATTCTCCAATTGACAAATGGTCACAGGATGTGAACAGGCAGTATTCAGATAAAGAAATCAAAGCTATCTATAGTCATAAAAATGCTCTAAGTCACTATTGATTAGAGAAATGCAAATTAAAACAACTATGAGGTACCACCTCACATCTATCAGATTGGCTAATATAACAGAAAAGGAAAATGACAAATGCTAGAGAGGATGTGGGACATTAATACACTGTTGGTGGAGTTGTGGATTGACCCAACCATTTTGGAGAGCAATTTAGAACTATGCCCAAGGGACCATAAAACTGTACATAGCCTTTGACCCAGCAATATCACTAATAGGTCTGTATCCCAGAGAGAATTAAGAAAATAAAACGGTAATATATGTACAAAAATATTTATAGCACCTCTTTGTGTAGTGATGCAGTTAAGAGGATGTCCATCAATTGAGAAATAACTGAACAAGTTGTGGTATGTGAATGTAATGGAGTACTATTGTGCTATAAGAAATGATAAGCAGGCAGATTTCAGAAAAACCTAGAAAGACTTACATTAACTGATGCAAAATGACATGAACAGAACCAGGAGAATATTGTACACATAATAGCAATTTTGTACAATGATCAACTCTTACTGACAACTCTTCTCAGCAAGACAATTCCAAAGAACTCAGGAAAAATGGTATCCACAGCCAGGGAAAGAATTGATGAAGTCTCAAGGTAGATTGATGCTTGCTTTTCTACTGTATTTTTCTTGGGTTTGGGGTTTTGTTTTGTTTTTGGTATGGGTTTTCTTTTGCAACATGGCTAATGTGAAATATATTTTGCTTGACTCCACATATAGAATATATATCAAATTGCTTACCATCTCAGGGATAGTGAAGGGAAGGGAGAGGTGGATAGAGTTTGAAACTCAAATTTTTAAAAAAGTTAAAAATTATTTTACATGTAATTTAAAAATGTAAAGATTTAAAATTATTGTTATTCATGATAGCTGGCATTTGTATATAGCACATTAAGGATTGCAAAACACTTTACAAACACATCATTCTATCCTCACAATAACCATGGAAGATTGTGTTATTATTAAGTGACTTGCCCAGGGTCAACACAAATAGTGTCAGAGGCCATATTTGAAATTCATGTCTTTTTAACTCCAGATTCAGTACTCTGTCCACATGGTGCTATTATAAACAAAGAAGATACGCAGGGCAAAATGTATATAATATCAGAGGGGATTTTAACTGAAAGATTGAAGAGTCACTATTTTAAAGAATCCAAAGATTCCATAGAAAATGATCGTCAGGTTCATGGGAATGACTTGTAATAAAACCAGATACACCCCTTGGTAAAGATAAAACCTTAGCAGAAAATAAATGAACTTAAAATATTTGGTATGTGTTTTCCTTGAGCCTTCTTTCATTGTTTCATTCCTTTAGCCAGCTCAGTATACTGAATGCTGCCTAAGCATTTAAAAAAAATCATTCATTTTCAGTAAGTTTCTTCATATCGATGGCCGAAAATCACACTTCAGAATATGAGATGGTATGTGATTGAGACTACATCTTATCAGAAAAAACAAATTATCTCATTTATGGAGGAGGTGTCAGAAGCCATTGGCTTCAACAGTTTTTACACTTCCTTTGAAAACTGCCCTGGCAAACCAATTTCTCTGATGAGAGTACCAACACCATATGTATTGATTAAAGAAAAATCAATTAAAACTAAGGTTTAGATGGAGAGAGGTTGACTGTATCCATTTCCTAGTTTCTTGTAAAATGGTCACTTTTTAAAGACCATATTTTAAGTCATATTAATTAGCAGTCACTTATTTAATCAGCACCAGAAATATAACCCATCTTTTGTTTCTGGTGAAAGGAGATAAGGACATGGATAATTGAGCTGCACAGATAATTCAGAAACTTCATTTTAGCTCATATCTTCAAACTCATCTACTCTTTTTTTTTAAACCAAAACTCCTAATATAAAATCAGCTAATTTAATTTTCATCTTTTCCTTGGCTGATGAGCAAGAAATTGATATTCAAACAGAGTAGAAAAAGACTTGATAGCTGATCCCAAAGGCTTCTTCAAATTCTCAAATTCTGAGAATCTGTCAACTCTTGAATAAGGGAGGAATTAATGGAGGTTATAAGCAGTAGGACGTGAATTCCAAAATTGTGGAACTGCTGCTTTTTTACTGAAAATAACTCACAATTCAACAAATTCTATTAAATATCTACAGAATGGTAGATTGAAGAAAATACTTCAGTACTCCATGAATGAGCCATCTACTTCTTTGGATCATTCCCAGGCCCTGTGGGAGAAGGTTATGGGAAGGAAGGAAGACAAAATATACTGAGTAGAATTAGATGGAAAATGAGCCGGAAAAGGAAATGGCAAACCGTTTTCCCCAGAAAACCTCAAATAGGGTCACAAAGAGTTAGACACAACTGAAACAGCTGAACAACCCAGGAGCCCCAGGAGCTGTTAGGTGAGAGGTTGTTCAGGAATGATCATAAGGAAAAGCCAAGAGCAGGCGTGGCAGGTGACTCCTGCACGGGGTACAGAGATAGCTAGTAGTCAATCCTATGACACCAGTGGCCGTCTGCTTTCTAACATTCACTTCCTGTTATTTATATGGGCACAAATAATGCTACCAGAAGGAGACTGATAAGTTTTGCCAAAGATTATGAAGGCTTGAGCAAGAAATTAAAGAGTATCCAGGTCACAGACTGTGTTTTCCTAACTGTTTCCCATTAAAGGTAAAGAATCCAGAACAAAAGAAAGATTCAGTGATAGAACTTCTGACTAAGAAAGTGGTATCTCCAAATGGGATTTAGACTTCGGAACTAGCTTTAAAATACAGTTATAACAGATTTCTCATGAGGGATGGAGTACATCTAACAAAGGTGTGTGTATATATTTGCTGGATTTCATGCAAATCTAATCAAAAAGACTTTAAAAGGCATAGGAAAGAGAGAGAAAATACTTATGCATGTTCCCCAGGTTAAATACCGTAGAAATAGCTACAAAGAAAGAAGAGATGCTAGTAGTTGAGAGACCAAGAAGTTCACAGGAAGCAAGATCTTAAAAAAAAGCCTGTAGTAACACCATGACTTCAAAACTTTGTGATTCTGTGCTGTTCCATATGCTATATACAACAATATAGTATCATACACTAGAAAGTCAACCTTGCACTCAAGAAGACCTGAGCTTAAGTCCAGATGTGTCATGCATTAGCTTTGTGACAATGGGCACTTAACCTCCTTGTGTCCCAGGCAACTCTAAGACTCTGAGTTAATGACAGTGGCCAGAACCTTTGGCAGTCTGAACAAAAGAGAAACCTCTTCTGCTACATCCTAGATGTCAGTCGTGTTGGAAATAAATAGTTCTTCAATCTCTGTAAAGGACTTTGTAGATATTATATCTTCAAAATAATCTTGGGAAGTAAGTACCACTGTTACCCCGTTTTACAAATGACATTCTTCAAAGTCTAGTTACCCAAATCTACCAAATTTACCACAATAACACACTCTAGACCAGTACTTCTTAAACAGGGTCACAATCCACAGTTTAAAAGGTGCAAAAGGGTCACTAGTGGAAAAAGTTTAAGAAGCCTTTCCCTAGACCACCACCCCCATAATGAGATTTTAGTCAGCTATATAGAGTAGAAGGTTTTGAAGCAGAAACTACAAATTCAGAACAAAGGAAAGAGAAAGTAAAAAAAAAATTTTGTCATCATTAATTTTAGTATGGACTCTAACCATAACCTATTGTATGCAAAAACAATGTATTTCAAGTATAGAAATCAATGACTAATATAGGCAAAACATATCTATCTATGAAAATTATGAAGTCTTCTTCATTTGATCTATATCACCATCAAGTATCTTTATTTGATAAAAAAAAATTTGGATCTTTATTAGGAATATGACTTATCCAAATCTTCGCTGACCTATTTCTTGCCACACATTTTGCCCCAGATACAATAACCACCTCCTCCATGGCTCCAATCTACTGAAAAGTTAACTATCTATGACATTTCTAACCCCCACAACAGTGGAGGCTCACTATTTTTATGTGCCTATTTTTCCATGTAGGACAACCTTTTAAATGGCTCCTACCTATTTGAACAGACTTGAAATATTGGCTCTGTTTTACTCTTTGCAAGAATAGCTACTACTTTTTAAAGAAATGTACTTTTCAAGTGAACAAATATCCTTTTGAGATGCAACAGTAATTACAAAGTTATGCTCCACTGTCCCATGTATCAAAACTACTCTTGTACTGTAGAGTTGGGGTGGGTTCTCCATAGATAAAACCCCTTTCACATGATTTTTTTTTTGTCTTTCACTTTATTCTACCATTTATAATTGCCACTCTCACAGCCATTCACCTACTCTTTCTATATGAAGCAAGATCCAATAACTCACTCAATATTGACTCAAATTCAAATGTGATCATGTTTTTCTGTTTCTTCATTAAAGATCCCTTTGGCCTAATCCTACTACCTTTACTTTGCCTTACATTAGCCATATTCTTATCTGACCTCTTTGATGACCCAGATAATTTTTTGCCAGCTTAACCCATTAAATACTCCATGCCACATTGAACTAGAATGGTATTATTTCTTTGCATAGGCAATCCTCAGCTCAATTCCTAATAAATTAGGTGGAGTCTTACTCCTGTTAGCTTCTTTTCTGGTCCCTCTAAGCAAGAAAGTCTAATATTTCTAATTTTCACGCAATATCTTTTTTTTTCTCTGTGTTACATGCATTGAAGGTCAACCTCTTCCACGAACCTTTCTTTGTTATTGACCAAATTGCATCAGTTCTCCACTACTTACGTTATTGTTCTCATATGTTATATTAAAATTGTATTTCATTTTTTTTATTATTTATTTATTCTGGTCCCCTTGAGTACCCCATCCTCTAGTATAAGAAGTAGTATAATATAGTAAATACTTATAGAATAATAAGTTTGTAAGTAACCAGTATAAAGTAGCAGTGGAAGGAAATAAGATTGTAAAGAGGAACCTGGAAACCATATATAAACTGTCCGAAAGATCAAAGGGCCACAATTTGCAACTTATATCATAAATTAACAAAAATTGTAGGTGCTGAATGAGTAGAAACCATCTCCACACTGCTGGCAGGCGCTTTTGGTCCTATATTCAAATCTCAGACAGGTTCCCAGGCATCCACAGTGAGATCAACAGAACACCAAAAGATGCTGATAATTTTGAGATGATGTGGACATATTAATTTTAAAGTTTTACCAACAACTTTGAGATCATTTGGATATAGTAAAGAGCTCACCCCAAGATGGTGTAGATAAGAGTCTGTTCCTCCAAAAACCTACAAAATGAGATCCCTCAAACTCTAACTCCAGAGTAGTCTTCCATCTCTCTCTGGGTCCATGTGGCTGAGTGCTCCCAACTCTAACCCATGGTTATATGAGTGATACTTTGTGCCTCTTCCTCTCCCCCTCCACTTCTTGCTGCCTGCTGTCCTGCACCATCCCATTCTTTATTACCATCTTTCTTTTACCACATGTCTCTAGAAAGCCATTTGGGTCTTTTTGCCCCCATTCTCTAATTAAAATGCAATTCCTACCCCATTTCCCATTGCTGGTCATGATCCTTCCCAGTGAATACCCTCATTCCATGTCCCTACCTCTTTTCATAATTACATAAATTAAATATTCATGCATTTTCTAGAAGGGCATATGAAAAATAATCTACTCAAATGAATAGTCCCAATAATTTAATAAAAATAATGGCCTCATAAGCTAATTATGGAGGAACATGTCTTCTTAGGACACAAGGACTGATAGCTTTTGGGAGGAAAGCTTCGATCCTTACCAGCAGCACCAAAAGTATATATTCTACATAAGATAGCTTAAAACTACACTAAAAATCTTTGGATAACACCATACAAAAGATTTCTTGATTTTCAGTTTTTCTAGATGGCCATACAACAGCCCGAACTTTGGCCATATTATACCTGCAAATTCAAAGCAAAAATTATAGATACCTCATTAATTTTAGTCCAGTAGCATATAATATAATAACAATGAAATAGAATAATTAGCATAACATATTGATAATATAATAATTGTCATAATATAATACTTATAATTAACTTACAAATACCCTTTCATTATTTTTAAGATTTACATATACTATACATATTAGGTACATACAGGTAAACTAACTTCATCCATGAGTGTATCCCTTCCTTCTAGATTATCTTAATCTGTTTTCTTCTATAAGATCAGTTATCCTCCATTGAAAGAGCTGTCTCCTCAAAAGATGCCCCATCAGTTCTGCGGGGTATCTCAACTTGCACCGTTTTGGGCATCAGATAGCTACCGCAGATGATGTTGTCATAACTTCCTTCAGTTTGGTAGGGATTTTTTCCCTAATTTTAGGGATGCTGTCACTCAGTTGTGGCTGTGAGGCCTTAATATGGTGAAATGCATTGTAGCTGAATTTAGTCATGAACTCCACACCTTTCACACATTCCTCTGTGAGCACATTTTCTATCATATCACTACATACTACATTTTTGCTTGACAAATTTTAATACTAAATCTCCCATAAAATGAACAAATATTGTATTATTTACTATTTTAATTTTATGCCCAAATTTCCTTTTCCTCTAGCTCTAAATGAGTAGAGCAACAGTAATCACCACCAATCTTTTAAGATTGAAATAATGTAGATGAAAATACATTAAATATTTTAATCATATTAAATCTCAGGTGAAAAGTAGTGATTTTTTTCAAAAATTTTGAAGTTTTAAATTTAATGCAGCATAGAAATTGATTTTAATCATTTTTGTTTCATCAGAATTTCTGTTGTAAAATTATGTGTAATTGTTTATTTAAAATTTTGAGAAAGTTCTTGTTCAACTTTAAAATTTAATGCTGACAGCATGGAAACATGTTTCTAAATGCTGTTTAGAATAAAGATGATGAAGATGATGATGATGGTGGCATTTTGATGGTGATGGAAGATAGATGCTAGTACTAGCCCCATTTTACAGATGAGGAAATCGAGGCACAAATAGGGTAAGTGACTTGCACAAGGTCACACAAGTAGTAAATACCTGAGGCAGGATTTGAACTTGGGTCTTTCTGATTTTGTCTTCAGCTCTATCCAATATAATACTAGCAAGCTTCTTCACTATATTGGGACATGTTTATGTGTGTGTGTGTGTGTGTGTGTGTGTGTGTGTGTGTGTGTGTGTGATATAATGATGACATAAATGTTGCTATAACTTAGATTTAAAGCAAAGCACTTCAAAATGCCTACATGGATTTTTTTTTAAACCCTTGTGTTAGACGAATAGGAAGTTATGTCAATGTCTTGACCCTTAGCCCTCTGGGTCATAAAGTCTGGAAAATAATTTCTTTGCCTTTTAGTAAACAAAAAAACCCCAGCTAATATAGCTTAGGTAGATACTGATCCTGCCACAACAATTTGTATTTGTTTTGTCTCCTAGCCATTATAAACTACTTGAGGGATGAGATTAATTCTTTATAAACCTCCTATGACATTGTACAGTACTAGTCATATGCTCAATACTTATTTATTGAATGATTGATTAACTTTATTTCCTATTGGGAACCAAATAATTTTGGAAAACTATAGAATGAAGGCAGATTGTCATAGTGGAAAAAGCAATGAATTTGGAGTCAGACATCTGTGTTTGAATCCCAAACAATATATAAGCTCAACATGAGTCGACAGCATAATACAACAGACAAAAGTTGATGCAATCCTTAGGCCTTATCAATTGATCAGAAAACATTCATGAAGTGTCTACAGTATGCCAGTCACTGCTCTAAGCTCTGAGGATACAAAGGGAGACCAAAGACAAGTCTTGCCTTCAAGGAG